>BMAC01000010.1:680583-700081 GCA_014905375.1 Phtheirospermum japonicum
TAATATTTATTTATGAACTAGTAGTAACTTTGTCTTGCATGGATTATTTATGCCAGCAAATACAGTTTGTAAACTGGAGGAAAAAAAAGAGTGAAAACTTCCGGATTTAAGCAATTTTCATTTCAAATGTACAAAGCATTATATACATACAATTACAAATGTACAAAAGCATGTACAAAATGACCAAATCATCTCACAAACCCGAATTGCAACAGCAACAAATGATATAGAAATAGTCCCATTTAAGAAACGAAGTGCACTTATATATAGACAACAATATTCAAATTACGCAAAATAAGCAAACAAACAAATATTCCTCAATTAACTAACCACGGAACATATCCTCCTGATTTGCCCTGCTGTCCCCGTCAGCACGCCAATCCTGCCCATTTTCTCCATCGACTCAGCAAAGTCTTTGAAAAAAGTCGAATCCTGAGACGACGTCGAATGCTCCTGTACGTATACTCTGGTCTCGGCGTTGTTCAGCAGTTCAGCATCGGTCGTGAAAAGTCCCCTCCTTTTCCTCACAATTGAGTAGTAATCGACGTCGAACTCATCGAAGCTGCCAGGGTCCATCTGGACTATGCTGGTCGTGTCTGTAGGCAAGCACCTCCTCCTCAGTGCCGCCACGTAGTTTGGATCCATGCTCGGATCAGCGTCGTTTCTGCCTGTGAAGTTGTACAGACGGTTCGTGAAGCTGGAGCAATGGGACACGCCGATGGTATGCCCTCCTGTGAAATTAATGTCATCGTTTAATTAAAATTACTAAAAATCATATAATTATAATTATTAAATTCCAAAATATTATTGCCTCCTCAAATTTATGTTATTTCTTGTGATCATATTGAAAATCTCATTTAATTAATTAGCGACAATCTTATTTTCACATTAGTTTTATTTCTTGAATATTAATTACTATGAAATAATATATATACATACCTGAGAGGACCACTAGATCCTTGACGCTTAAACCCTTTGCAGCAAAGGATGATATCAACTGAGTGATATTGAAAAATGGAGGTGGGAGATTGGCAAACACTTCATTGGCAATCGACACATTTCCATCTCTCCGCCCCAATGGAACTTGCCAAAACGGTCCCTTAATCTGTTAACAAAAACACTATACATGTCAATATCATTAATGAACACTATACATGTTTTATTTAGTATTAATGAATAACCTGTGAAACTGCATCTCGGGCGGCTAAAGCTAGAATATCGGCACAGGAAACTCTTCCAGGGCACTGCTTCTCAACGGCAGATTTAGCAGCATCAATAACTTGGAACCCTCTAAGGCTTAGGTTGGGAAATGAATCCCTTTCGGCCGTGTTGTTTGCCGTTGAGTTCACAAGTACGGACCCATCACATCCCTGCCACGAACATTAATAGCTACTTACTTATTTTATCTCAATCAACACATGAACATACGCAAACAAGAAAATATATTCACTAATAATAATAACAACAACAACAACAAAAAAGGGAATTAAGTAAGACGTAATTTCCTCGCTCAATAAAATAATTATAAATTACGTACCCTAACGAAACAATCATGGAAATGCATCCTCAGCAAGGCCGCAGCTAGCGATGGCGCACGGGAGACAAAGCTCGTGGTCGTTTGCTTTACGATCGCCTCCACTTTCGGACACGTCTTCTTGTAGAAACTGGTTGACAGGGTTTGTGCATTGGCCTGATCAAAGAAAAAAAGCAGAAAGCTGAGCAGAAGAAGCTTTCTGGTTGCCATAATGATGATTGTTTCTCTCTTAGGAAAGAATAATTTATTTATGACTTAATTTGGTTTATGTCCAGGCTTCTTTAAATAGTACTTGGTTTCTTTCTAGTGTTGTGCTCTAGGGAATATATGTTTCAATAATAGGGTTGACTTCTGACAACTAACTTCTGTTTTTGTAATGAAATTATTTGTTTTTAGGCTTGGTTGGGTATCTATTGTTACCTCTTTTTATTTTATTTTATATTATAATTATTAGAAATGGTTGGGTATCTAATACAAGAGCAAAGGTGTTTCTGAAGACTAAATCCTTACCAACCATATTTTATAAGTTTTGTTTTTAATTTGGGTCTATATTTTGCTTTTTCTCTTTCCGAAATAACAAAAGTTCACAAATATAATTTTAGCTGAAAATTGATGCACTCCAAAATAAAGTAAATAGTTATTTTACGTAATTAAATATATTTTTCACCGTAATACTATGCATTTTATTTAAAAATTATGACTTGCTAAAGACTTTCCGTATACCTATAATACCAAAAAAATAAAAAATATATTACTGCATTCTAAATATATTCCAAGGTTGACTATTTAAAATTGGGGCAAAATATTACTTTTTAAGTATAGTTGCAATCTTATTATATAGGTCATGATTTTTGCATGATAGAGCCAACAAACCCAATTTGGTTGCTTTAAAATTCTGGATGCTTGTTTAAATTATCTGTGTCTCATCAATAATCGAGGTCGGTAGTACAAATGATCGTTGAGATTGAGAAATGTTACGTCCTTGAAAATACAACCCAAAAAAGAAAAACCACAATGATGGTGGAGGTCAAACGATTACAATAGTTTGCAGGCAATTGATACATCATTCTCATTGTAACGCACTTTATTAATATATATACATTAATAGAGCAAATTTGATATAGCAATAAAATAAATAGAAATGCTATAAAGTTCATGGTGCAACAAGCTTGTATTACAATATGATGTCAAGCTAATAATCAGCGAGTTCATATAATCAAAAGCGAGCTATTATGAATAATGGTAATCAGAAAGGATTTCACAATATAATCTTTATCAATATTGAAAGAAATCTCAGGTCTTGTGACAGTGACATATTATAGACCTTCAATCAGGCTTTTATAAGTTTGAAGTAATTATTGGAGTATGAATCGGCTTAGATGACAACATATTAGCTCGTTTGAGAAGCTCTATGATGTACTATCCCTGATTCGGATGTATTTCATTAACGGATGTGGTAAAATGAATTCCCAAAAACTGTTTAACACTTCCTAGCTCTTTGGGTGAAAAAACCTTTTTTAAATTGGTAACAACTGAAGCGACCTCATTTTCATTATTCCCTGCAATCATTAATTATGTCATCTACATAGATGAGAAGATAGATTTTTGACCCATTCTTTAATATGTAAAAAAAAAAAGTGGAAGCATCAGCTTTCAAACCTGTGAATCCAAGACCATGAAGTATTCCTTAAATCTTGTCGAACCATGCTCTAGAGGCTTGTTTAAACCCGTAAATAGCCTTGGTAAGTCTGCAGACGAGCTGTTTATCTTCTGTTGTCCAAAACAGGGAGGTTGTCTCATATAGATCACTTCCTATAAATCTCCATGTAGGAATGCATTATTAATATCAAGATACTTAACATCTCATCCACAAGAAATAACAATACATAAGATTAACCTTATTGTTGTTGGCTTGACAACTGGACTAAAAGTTTCAGAAAAATCAAAACCATCTCACTGAGAGAAACCTTGAGAAACTAATCTTGATTTGTGTTTGGCAATTGAACCATCGATGTTTCTCTTTGTCTTAAACACCCATCTGCAACCAATTACATTTCTCCCTTTAGGTGCTGGAACCAAAGTCCAAGTGTGATTCTTGATCAGTGCATTGTATTCAGTTTGCATTGCTTGTTTCCAAACTCCAATCTTAAGAGCTTGATGAGCATTTAATGGTTCATTCATCCTCATGTATTATTTTTGTAGAGAGTATTTTGGGCTTGTATATACCAGCTTTAAACCTGGTCAGCATAGGATGTGTTATGAGACTGACATGGCGCTGAAGGACCAAAGTGAAAATGTCATCTCATGTCCTTTGTAGTTGCTGCAAATGAGAATTTAATGGAAAATAACACATCTTCTTGTACGCAATGTTGCCTTTCTATCATTTTTCTTTTCCCTGCTTAGCTAGTTTAAACTGAGGTTTGTCGCAAAACTTACAACTGGTCAAGTCAGAATTGTCTCTCCAATAGATCATACAATTGTTAAGGAAACAATTGATATTCTCGACCGATAAGCCCATTCTCCTCAATAACATCTTGCTCTTGTAGAAGTCATCTGATATATGATTATCTACTAGCACAACTTCTTTGATTTAATCAAGTATTTAATCATAATACTTATATGACATGTGATCTTGTGCCTTCAGATTCATGAGACAGGCAGCTAGAGACAACTGGGAATGTTTCTCACATCCGGGATACAAAGGTTGATTTCTAGCACTCAACATATCAAAGAACTTATAGGCCTCAAGACTCGGTCGTTCTTTTACTTTAGGGCTCAATACAGAGTTTGGACCGGCTGCATCGTGAACCATATGTAGGCATTTGAGGATTCTTCAGGAGCGGCGTTAGATGATCCTTCAACGTGAACCTCACGTTTGACACGATGCGTAGAATCAAGATTTATTTCATCATTAAACGTCCAGGTGTAGTAATCTTTGAATCCATTTTTAATGAGGTGAAACTTGATCTCGTTTATATCGTGGTAACTGCAATTCCTACATTTAGTATGATTACAAAGACACTTAAATTTTTTCCCGTCCTTCATTGCATATTGGGTGAGTGCAAATTGTATGGAACTCTCCACCCTTTCTACAAACGCATTGGAAATGTAACCGCCCACTCTCCGTTTGTACATCCAACTATCGGGTCAGAACTCATCCGATGATATCCTAATTAAGATGATTGAATTATAGATAAGTGAGCGTTATGAGGGTGCATATAGAAAACAAATGAATTGAATCTTTATTAAGGCCATATCTCATTCAAAAATATGATTTCGGTACTTACTATGCATTTTGAGAAACTAAAAATTTCGACATCACCTCCTGTTGGTTCTATAAGTACATATATATTGCAATGCACCCAAGAACAAAAGAAATATAGAAACCAAAAATTAAAAGTCCAAAAAAATATATACGTACTAAGATAATCACCACAACAAAAAAAATCGTGGATACCGATGGCCATTTCTGTCGGTAAGCCGTCGGTAACGACGTTACCGACGTAAATGATTCATCGGTAAAACTCTTATCAGTAAAAAAAATTATCAGCAGATTTTTTTTCCGGTCGGTATTACCGACGGACACCAATTTTGTTGGTATTTATCGACGGGTCTTAAAAAATTAAAAGAATAAAAAATACCGATGGATAATTTTTCGTCGGTGTTTAATTTTATTAAAAATTTAAACTTAAAACGAACGACGGGTTGTACTCCGTCGGTAAATTAGATTTTAGTGGCAGGCCGCCCCTAGGCCCAACACCCATTAATTACAAATATATCCTCTCATATGTCATTGGGGGGCTTCGAACACGCGACAACTCGTGCTCCAAGCCTACCCATGACCTACTAGGCCAACTCGATTTCTTGTAAGTATTTGACATTATATATATATAATATAATTATGTTATATATATAATAAATAATATAAATATGTCTACATATATATATAATATATTTATATATAATAATTATATTATACATATATATTATATATTATAAATATTATATATTATATTATATTACAATTACAAATATATGTAAATATGTTATATACATATATGTTATATATATTTCTAATTATAATATAATATATATATTATAATATATATATACCATATATATAATATATGTATATTAAATAATTTATATATTAAATATATATTATGTGTATATATATATATATATATTAAATATATTTATATATTATATTATAGTTATATATAAATAAATATTATATATATTAAATAATATTTAATATTTAATAATAATTAGATTATTAAATAATAATATATATTATTAAAAACAAAAATAATAATAATATATATTAATAAAAGAATCATAAATAATAAATAAAAATAATGATTTACCAACAGAGTAAATTCCGTCGGTAATAGTTTAAAAAAAAATAAAAGTGGAGTTACTGACGGATATTTTTGTCGGTAATAAATAAAATTAAAAAAAAACAAAAAATAAATAAATTAAATAAATATTAAAAAAAAATACCGACGGCTATTTCCGTCGGTAAGCCGTCGTAAATAAAAAAAATAATAAATAAAAATTTACCGACGGGCTACGTCCGTCAGCACGCCGTTGGGAAAGTCGTCGGTAATGCCGGACTTTTACCGAAAGATTGTAGTTCGTCGGTAAATTCCGTCGGTGTTTTCGTATTTTTTGTAGTGCACATTACAATCATATTCTCAAACTGTCCAAATAAGTGGACAAGATTCAGAATTTAATATCAAACTCTCCATTTGATACTAAATTTCAAACGGGTCTAAGTAAAGTGTTTGAGTGTAGGAAGAAGAATATAATCGATTAGAGTTCTAGTTTACTTATCTAACTATAACTTGAATATCCTCCAAACTATAAGAGATATTATTACCAAAACAAGCAATTAGGTCTCATAACCTGCAAGATCAACTATAGATTTAGAACCTTCGAGACCAAACAACTCTTCATAACCTTCGAGACCAAACAAGCACAGACTAACTCACCCAACCTGATCCCAGGGTCCCCACGATCAATGAAAAGGTATCTTTCTAACTCTAATCCGATTTAACACCGGCTCGACCACTATAAAATTTGAGCAAGAAATAGATGCTATATTAGATATTTATAATTAAAATATTAAATATCATTTTTAGTTGTGTGAAATGTATAATTTACGAACTCATAGAATAGAGGTATAATGATAATAATTGATGAGTCCAAAAAGTTGAACTACCAAATAAAGGGGTTACTAACCTCGAAAATAGAGATCAGTGACCTAGATAAACTCCAAACGTGACACAACGACCTCCAAAGAATCCGCAATCGTCACCGCGACCTCGACGTCCTGCAAAACAGCGCATAGAACGGGCCGAATTTCGAGCCCGTTAAGGCCCTCCGACGCTTAAGTTAATAAGCGAAAAACACACTTTTTCTCTCTCAACAATATCAGTGCACTCAGATAATAAATGCGTAAATAAGCATTAACCTTTAAGAAAGAAGCCAAGGGCTCCTTTTATAGGGATATGAGAAGATTCCCAATATCTAGGGTTACCTTTCATAATAAGAATTTCATTTACACCAGGATTCCACAATCGTCTCTCAATTAGGACTCCTCGTACATGGCAAGTTCCCATAAACAACAAACTTCTCCATAGATACCCCAATTAAGCCGGGGCATACAGCCCACCAGGCCCATAATAATTCACGTATATTAGATCCACAAAACGGGCTCAAGTACTCAGCCCAAATTACAAGAGATCGCGACCCTGTATGAAAAGTCATCCCCATACTACAGGTCGCTACTCTTCACAAAACAATCCACTCGAATTATCACAGCTCGCCCACCTCCCAGGGGTACACCCTCCCTAGGAAATGAGGTCGCTTTCCACAAATAGTCACGTTTATCACATAATTTCACGTGTAGTTATTTTAGTCCGTATCAATAATAATAATAATAATAATAATAATAATAATAATAATAATAAATAAATAAAATTCTAAAACAAGGTCAAGGAACTAAGGGGTAGGATTCATGCACCCGCCTGTAATAAGGCGCGCGTAATGACAAAAATTTGTTCTGCGACTACTGGGAAAATAATTTGTCTTATTACAGTAATGCCAAAGCACCAGCCACCCAATACTGTGATGGCGAGCACGTTAAATAAATAGTAGGAATGGTGGTAAAAAAAATTCATTTGAAAATGTGCATATTCATAAGTTTGACTAAAATTATTAGTATTTTAATTTTGATTTGAGGACAAAATGGTCTAAGATTGAAACTACTTAAGAAGTTATAACTAAGCGCCTCTAATAAATGGGGATATTTAGCGGACCTGTATACGAATTTGGAACCATATTGTTACCCCAAATTATATCGCATTGGCTTCACTAATCACCAAGTCCCTTTCATAATTAACTTCTCTACCTTCAGGAATAGGGAAAACAAAATTGACTCAATGAAAAAACAAAATGGTCGGTAAGGATTCAGTCTTCAGAAACACCTTTGCATTTTTGTATTAGAAATTCCCAATCTTTTATAGTAACAAATAATTTCATTACAAAAACAGAAGTTAGTTGTCAGAAGTCAACCCTATTATTGAAACATATATTCCCTAGAGCACAACACTAGAAAGAAACCAAGTACTATTTAAAGAAGCCTGGACATAAACCAAATTAAGTCATAAATAAATTATTCTTTCCTAAGAGAGAAACAATCATCATTATGGCAACCAGAAAGCTTCTTCTGCTCAGCTTTCTGCTTTTTTTCTTTGATCAGGCCAATGCACAAACCCTGTCAACCAGTTTCTACAAGAAGACGTGTCCGAAAGTGGAGGCGATCGTAAAGCAAACGACCACGAGCTTTGTCTCCCGTGCGCCATCGCTAGCTGCGGCCTTGCTGAGGATGCATTTCCATGATTGTTTCGTTAGGGTACGTAATTTATAATTATTTTATTGAGCGAGGAAATTACGTCTTACTTAATTCCCTTTTTTGTTGTTGTTGTTGTTATTATTATTAGTGAATATATTTTCTTGTTTGCGTATGTTCATGTGTTGATTGAGATAAAATAAGTAAGTAGCTATTAATGTTCGTGGCAGGGATGTGATGGGTCCGTACTTGTGAACTCAACGGCAAACAACACGGCCGAAAGGGATTCATTTCCCAACCTAAGCCTTAGAGGGTTCCAAGTTATTGATGCTGCTAAATCTGCCGTTGAGAAGCAGTGCCCTGGAAGAGTTTCCTGTGCCGATATTCTAGCTTTAGCCGCCCGAGATGCAGTTTCACAGGTTATTCATTAATACTAAATAAAACATGTATAGTGTTCATTAATGATATTGACATGTATAGTGTTTTTGTTAACAGATTAAGGGACCGTTTTGGCAAGTTCCATTGGGGCGGAGAGATGGAAATGTGTCGATTGCCAATGAAGTGTTTGCCAATCTCCCACCTCCATTTTTCAATATCACTCAGTTGATATCATCCTTTGCTGCAAAGGGTTTAAGCGTCAAGGATCTAGTGGTCCTCTCAGGTATGTATATATATTATTTCATAGTAATTAATATTCAAGAAATAAAACTAATGTGAAAATAAGATTGTCGCTAATTAATTAAATGAGATTTTCAATATGATCACAAGAAATAACATAAATTTGAGGAGGCAATAATATTTTGGAATTTAATAATTATAATTATATGATTTTTAGTAATTTTAATTAAACGATGACATTAATTTCACAGGAGGGCATACCATCGGCGTGTCCCATTGCTCCAGCTTCACGAACCGTCTGTACAACTTCACAGGCAGAAACGACGCTGATCCGAGCATGGATCCAAACTACGTGGCGGCACTGAGGAGGAGGTGCTTGCCTACAGACACGACCAGCATAGTCCAGATGGACCCTGGCAGCTTCGATGAGTTCGACGTCGATTACTACTCAATTGTGAGGAAAAGGAGGGGACTTTTCACGACCGATGCTGAACTGCTGAACAACGCCGAGACCAGAGTATACGTACAGGAGCATTCGACGTCGTCTCAGGATTCGACTTTTTTCAAAGACTTTGCTGAGTCGATGGAGAAAATGGGCAGGATTGGCGTGCTGACGGGGACAGCAGGGCAAATCAGGAGGATATGTTCCGTGGTTAGTTAATTGAGGAATATTTGTTTGTTTGCTTATTTTGCGTAATTTGAATATTGTTGTCTATATATAAGTGCACTTCGTTTCTTAAATGGGACTATTTCTATATCATTTGTTGCTGTTGCAATTCGGGTTTGTGAGATGATTTGGTCATTTTGTACATGCTTTTGTACATTTGTAATTGTATGTATATAATGCTTTGTACATTTGAAATGAAAATTGCTTAAATCCGGAAGTTTTCACTCTTTTTTTTCCTCCAGTTTACAAACTGTATTTGCTGGCATAAATAATCCATGCAAGACAAAGTTACTACTAGTTCATAAATAAATATTAGTGGATCTCAAGTCCAAGGGTGTTGACTTAGTTTTTTGATCGATGGGCAGACAGTTACAGAATAAAAATACATAAGTATTATATATGGACAGATGTTAAGAAAATTTCCATGCTTGTTTCGTTATATGACCAATTATAAAATGGGAAAATTCCCAATTAGTACCAAAATCAACATTTTTATTTATCGTTTAATTATTTTAAAATATTTTATTCTATTAAAACCAAGTTAATTTTATTAATTAATAAATTATAAATAGGAACTGACTGTATTGCCCCTAAATAAATAAAATGGGAAAATTCTCAATTAGTACCAAAATCAATATTTTTATTTATCGTTTAATTACTTTAAAATATTTTATTCTATTAAAACCAAGTTAATTTTATTAATTAATAAATTATAAATAGGAACTGACTGTATTGCCCCTAAATAAACTTTCGATAGTTTTGTGTGAAAACAACAAATTCCACAACATGAACATGAGACTTTTCCAACAAATTCGAACTGACCCCTGACCCAATTCTGGAAATCGTGTGAATTGTGTGAATTGTAATGATGTATTATGTAATTCTAAAAATTCATATGAAATTCTTAAAAAACATGTATGAAATTCAATCATGTCCGTTAACTAAAACATAAGTATGGAATTATTTAGAATATGATATCTTCAATAATGAAATGAACAATCAAATCCCGTTAAATTAGTATGAAATTCAATCATGTCCGTTAACTAGAAAATAAGTATGGAATTATTTAGAATATGATATCGATAAGAAGAGAGTATGAATAAGACCAATCAAATCCCGTTAAATTAGTATGAAACATGTATTCAAATTCAATCATATCCGTTAAAAATAAATATGAAATTATTTAGAATATGATATGTATGAAATTCAATACACCAATCAAATCCCGTTAAATTAGCATGAAACTCTAAAAGGCTTTTTCAAATTAGTATGAGATTCTCAAATACCGTTAAATTAAATTAGTATGAGATTCTAAAAGGCATTTTCAAAATAGTATGAAATTCTCGAGTGCGGATATACGCACCCCAAATTATTATTAGTTGATCCAAAATATTTTAGAAAAATAGTCATAAATGAAAAGATTAAAATAACCTTACCACAATATATAATTTTTTAATAATTTTAAAATTTTAATTAAAATATATTATATGAAATGCAGCTCAAAGCCCACGTCAAACTTGGAAAAGAAAAGGTAGTGTACGTACAGTAGAATATAATTAATAATAAACTCACCCAGTAAGCGGCGGTGATGCCGATGATCCCCGAGGAGAGATAGATGACGTATCCGCTGGAGTAATCAATGACCCCCCACTGGAACAAGAAGCCTCCGCCCCACAGGCTGAACGCCCCCACCGTGTACGAGAACGTCAGCCACAGCGGCACAAACGCCATCCACGCCTTTATGTTCATCCTCCCCAGCAGCGACCCCGCCACCAGCACCAGCGCTATGGCGGCGAACATGCTTTAGAACCACACCATCAACGCCATCGGATAGAACGGCTCCTCCATGGCCGTTTCCATCGTCCCGTTGTGGAAGTGGTGGACGATGGACGGCAGCGCCGCCTGCCCGATCAGGAACTTCTGGCCCAGGGCCGGCCCGGCCCGACCCAGAAGGGGAGGAGCTTCTCGCCGAAGGACATCTTTTAGGCCCAGGAGACCCAGCAGATGACGATAGCGGCGAAGGCGTAGAGGGCCATGAAGGCGGAGTTGACGACCCATTTTCTTCTTGGCGATGCTGCTGTAGAGGATGACGAGCCCCGAGACGCTCTGGAGGCCAACCAGGGTGGCGGAGGTCATCTGCTAGGCGTTGTCGCCTTTATTCATCCAGTCGGGTACGGTGGCTGACGTGTAGTCTTGGTAAGCCACCGACACGATGGTGGCGTTGGCGGCAGCCATGGTTTGTTCAGAAGAACTAAGGACTAATGTGAAATTTTGTGTTTTTTTTATAGTAGTTTGGAGCTTTTTAATTATTTTGTTATTATTCTTTTTGATTTGTTCTTATTATTATATTAAATATTATATTATATGGGGGTGAATTAGGGTGTTTGTTGGATTGATTTAGTAAAATAAATCTATTTAAAAATATTTGGGGTGTTTTTTTATCAATTGAGGAGAAACTCAATCATACTCATTCAAATACTAAAAGGACCAATCAAATCCCCGTTAAATTAGTATGAATTTGTAAAAGGCTTTTTATCGTACGAAGTTTTATTAGTATGAAATTATAAAGGAAAGTATGAAATTCCAACTGCTCCGATTCTGAAAATTGTGTGAATTGTATTCTGGAAATTGTTTGAATTGTAATGACGTGTATACATCGAATCAGACAACAATGCATTATAGAGATTTTTTTGTGTGCAGATAATTTTTGCGTGAAATTAGGGATTCGTAAAAGAGAGTTTGTATTAATTTAGTTTCAATAGGGGTAAATTTGTAATGTATGTATAGGAGTTAAATATAGAAAATATATGAAAAAACGTTTGGCCTAAATGGAATATGGTTATTTGCTTTTGGCCTAATTGGTAAAAGTCCCTTATAAATATACATAATATACAATGCACAATCTAATAATATATAAGACTAATAAAGAAATTCCAACAATCTCCCACTTAGGTCAAATATTGTACTAGAACATTGTAAATCATAGACTTTATGAGCTCAAACCTTATTGTCCATACATGGTATCATCTTTGGAACAATATAATCTCTTAATAATTCTAATATGGAATCAAAGCAGCCTTTGTCACATTTATCGTAGCTAGATCCATCAATGGTCATAATATCAATATATCCTCGTTTATAACTCAAGCTGAGTTATATATTTCTTTTTCAAAACTTTATTCATTATCACAATAATTTTACACAAAATCGCAATAGAAGTACACAATTATATTTCAGAGTAGTATTCACTTTATTCTTATCATAAATGAAATATATCTATAAATGTATAATTGCAAAAACTCTCACTATACATGCATATCATCAAAATGAGCCAAAAATAGGGCACAATGATTGTAATAATGAGTTTAGAGATCGAGGATTTGAATCACAAGAAAATGGGATGCTGTTAAAACGATCGAGGAATCGACTGAGGCTAATAAAATTATCTATGAGTTGAAACTGAAAAAATAACTAGAGTTTGATAAGTTAGCTGAAGTGTACAAATTCGGGCTTGAGAATTTATTAAACGACGTAAGATAATCACATCACAATCACATACGACGTAATATAATCACATTACAATCACATTCTCAAACTGTCCAAATCAGTGGACAATTCAAAATTTAGTATCAAACTCTCTATTTGATAATAAATCCCAAACGGGTCTAAGGTAAGTGTTTTAGTGTGTAAATATTTTATACTTATCGATGCTAAATCACGCTCTTAAAGTCCGTGATGTTTCTCAATATCACGTCTTTTTAAACATACTTAGAAATTAAAGTATACGCTGTCAATTTTAGAATCTATAAATTAAAGTAAAGGTCATATCTGTAAATTTTCATGTGTAACTTGCACCAAGCATATCATATATATTTATCATAGATCATATATATTAATCACAAATCATTAACATAAAATATTTATTAAACAAAATATTCACTTGTCGATCACCACGACATTTGAAAACTCCCACCACGCACTTTTTAGAACTTTTTAAAACCACCATCAAATTTTTCAAAATTTTAAAATCCGTTATTGGAGGGATGAGACCTCCCGGCCGGCGTCATACACCACGTTATCACCGACGTCTTTCCAAACCAATAACAACATCAATCAATCACAATTAAACAATAACAACAAACCATAACATACATTAAATTAACATAACTGATCACCACGACATTTATAAACCACCATCGCATAAACTTTTCAAAATAATTGCATAATTGAACCCTTAATGAACACTGACGAACCCTAATTGCATAATCGAACCCTATTTGAACTAACGAACCCTAATTGCATAATCAAACCCTATTAAAACCTTAATTATATATTTATCCCTAAATTAAAATCTAATTATATATTATACCTAACTAAATTCTAATTATATATTTATCCCTAAATTAAACTCTAATTATATAATTATCTCTAATTAAATATTAATTATATATTTATTCCTAAATTAAACCCTAATTATATAATTATCCATAAATTAAACCCTAATTGTATATTTATCCCTAAATTAAACTCTAATTATATAATTATCCCTAAATTAAACCCTAATTATATAATTATCCCTAATTAAACTTCAATTATATATTTATCGCTAAAATCAACCCTAAATATACAATAATCCCTAAGCCAACCCTAGTTAAACCAATAATTTTAATTAATCAAACAAACACAAATTAATACACAAAAGATAATAAATAATTTAAGAAAAACTAAACCTTGAGAAACGGCGGCGGACTTGGCTGGTGATTGGCGATGGGAAAGGCGGGCGGGCGGGGCTGGAGAGGAAAGGCGGGCGGCGTCGGGGCGAAGCAGCGTCGGGAACCGGGGGGGGGGATGATTGGGAGGGGCTTTCGACCTGTTTCTGTTTCTGAAGAAACAGATCTGTTCTTTTAAAACATAAATGCTGACGGGCCCGACATCCGTCAGCATATATTTTTTTTGATGACGGGCTAGTACCCGTCAACATTCTTTTTTTAATTATACTGACGGGCTGATACCCGTCAGCAACGCAGCCTGTCAGTGGCTCATCATCAAACCCGTCGGCTAACCAAAATACTGACGGGTAGCTGAGGGCTACACGCTGACGACCTTTGCCCGTCAGCATATGCTGACGGTTTTTCTGCCCGTCAGCATAGCCCTGTTTTTTTGTAGTGTAAGAATGGGTAATAAACTTTCTAGAATGGGTAAATAACCGTTCTAGAAAGTCTGACTTTCTAGAACGGATAAAAAATAACCATTATAGAAAGTCAGACTTTCTAGAACGACTGTATCTAAAACACATCAAAATCCGTTCTGCAATGTCTGTTTTATCCATTCTAAAATGTCTCTGCTGCACTAGTGATTGTGGTATTAGGTGATGTACACAGACAACATAGTGAAAACTAACCACAATCCAAACACAAAACTCTGTAAAATCAATGTGAATCAAAGCAAATCGACACAAAAAGATAAATCGTGATGTTGGCGTCAAACAAAAAACTAAAAAATATTGTAATATTAGTGTGAATCGAAGCATAATCGACAAAAAAAACCCTAAAAGTGTAAAAACAACATTGATCAAAGTACAATTAAAAAACTAAAAGTAAAAAAAATGTAAAATTTAAGCAAAATCGAAGCAAGCAAAACTTTAAACATTGTAAAAGTAAAATTGTAATATTGAGAAAGCAGCGAGATTGATGAATTCTTTTGCTCGTAATATGCACACAATTGAAGCAAAAAAAAAAAGGAGAAACCAATGTACTTTTGGACGCCAAAACTTAGGTTCTGATTTTGAAGCATAATTAGAGTAGACCGCAACAAAATTCGTTGGAATTATCTAAATTTTGCGATGATTTTTTGGATATTTGTCAATTTTTCAGTTTTTTTTTAAAGATGGGTGGAGGTCTTTATCTGGCATGGGTCTGATTGTTCAAGATCAATGATGGGTTGGACGTCAGGGATCTTATTCAATAAGTTGTCACTAGATGAAAAGAAGTCGTTTCGGTGTCGGGTGCACTTTGCAATCAGGGACGGATCAAAGTTTATAAATTTGTTGAGGCCGTGTGAATATGAGAATTGCAAGAAAAAAAGGAGAAAACAAAAGGAATAAACTATAACTGTTTTTGCTTCTTTATTGCTTTTGCTAATTAGTAAAAGTGAGAGTGGGAAAGAAGGGAAATGAAGACGGAAAAATAAGTTTATAGAAAATAGATAGGACATTATACGAGGAGAGGGGAAAAATGGAAAGAAAAATCAGTGAGAAAAGGAAGATTAAAAATAAACAAAGAAAAGAAAAGAGACAATAAAAAATAAATAAGATGACATTTGAGGAGTCGAGTCGCGTTGCGTGACAAAAATAAGAGCAAAAATACCACCAGGCTAATACACTTTAAATGTAGGGAAGCCATTTAGTATATAACCTAAATAAACTAAAATCCTATATAGTAATAGGGAATTTGAAATTTTTTTGGGGAGGCCATGGCCCTCTCACGACTAGCTGTAGATCTGCCCCTGTTTGCAATGTCCAATCGAGTACACCGTATAATGATTACAATTATATAGTCAAGTTTTGGCTTTCACATAAATTAAAAAAAAAATTAAAATGACAAACATATAATATATTTCTTGATTTACCCTTATTTAATGAAAAATATTGGTTACAATATTTATATTAACTAGAATTAAAATAATAAATAATAAGTAATAAATTAATTAAATATAGAAAATAAATTATATAGTTGGATATTTTAAAAAAGTAATACTCCATCTGTCCTGTTCTATTTGTCGCATTTAAATTTTCAAGAGAGAATCATAATTATTTTTTATTTTCTCAATAAAAATTAGACTACTTTACTATTTTTGCTTTTTACTTTTATTATTTTATACTTTTAATTATTTTAAATAAAAAGATATCATGATCATTTATTATTATAATACCAATTCTTTTTTATTAATTTTCATACGTGACGAAGAAAGTATTATATATTTGGGAATGAGCAAGTTAAAAAACTGGTATGCAGCCATCGGAAATGATGACTAAACGTCAATTATTTATTATCTTCGCCCACTAAAGTATTTGCACTATCACTCTTTCCCATGACTTTTCTCACCCGAAAACATTTCTCCCACATTATTTTTAATTATTTTAAGGTTCAACTACCTATCAAAGCTGAAGAACCTCAATTTCCCATTTGTGATCAACTACCCTTCTTCCATTTTTCTTCTTCTTGTCAACTACCCATCAATTAACATATATGTCCTCCATGAGGCAGATCAGAAACAGTACTTTCAGCTACTACATCTTCATATCACTCAAAACTTTGCAAACCCTAATGGCTGACGATGAAGTGCAGAGATCTAGTGCTACTAATGATGATGCAGTACACGGCACTAAAGGTGAGATATTATCCATATATCCATAAAGATGTAATTAACTATCTTGTCGATTAATGTACATCATTAATAAATTAAATGCATGCCAAAATGCATAACATGTTTAATTGGATATATATATATATATATAATGATATCGATGATAAAAGATAAATTGATTCTTTCATTATTAAGTTGCTTATAAAGTGTGAGTATCTAACCACATTTTTTGGGCGATATTATGTTAGATCATGTGGTTGTAGTTGAGAATCCAAGTATCGTCCAAGATTCGAAGCAGCTTGAGTTTACAGGAGATGAGGAAACCCTAATTATCAGGATGTACAGTTTAGTTGGAGAAAGGCAAAATTATACATTTTTCTCAATTAATTTCACCGCATTATTTATTGCTTAATCAATGTGGATCTTTTAATATTTCTACATTTTTTTAATATATATTTTCGTTTTTCTGGAATTTAATTCCAAGAGGCTGAAAAAAAAAAACTGCTAAAATATTATTGAATTTCTCATCAGATGGTCTCTGATTGCTGGAAGAATCCCTGGAAGAAGTGCCGAAGAAATTGAGAAGTATTGGAATTCTAGATCACAATCTACATTAGGTGAAAATGAATTACCCGATAATGCGATCTTGGCTGTGGATAATCGACCATAATTAGGATTTATTTTTTTGGAATATTCATTGTTCTTGTACCGATTGTGCTATCGCACAATATTTGACACTGTTAAAAGTTGTTTCTAGAATTCTATACATAACAAACATTTCATTGAACTTTCTAAACCTGTGATTCTAAAATCCTCTCTCAACAAATATAGTCAATTTGTATTGGCTTACGAGTTAGTATTGAAAATATGGCACGAAGAAATTTGCCCTCTCATTAGTGCAAGATATCCATCGGTATTCCCCTTGGCCATTTGCTAATATTTCGGAGGTAATTATGATTCCCTCGAGATTATTTTTATTATTATTATTATAATATTATTATTATATTACTTGTTTATATATAAAATACACGAAAATGATAAAAAGAATGAAAACAAAATATGAATTGAGATAAACAAGTTTCGGAATACGCGAAATATTATTACAAAATATTTCTCTAATATAAATAAGTTTACAATCCATAGTAAATAATAAAATGTCATAAAACAACTATGTCTGGGGAAGCTGCTAGGATTTAAGAAAGTTGTCATCGCATCGACGAGTTTCTTGTTCATCCGATCATTCATCTCACGCACGAGCCGCCCTTGTAAGTACTTCTATTACGCACATGCTTGCTCGGCCTGTATGTATTTATTTTTCATCGCCTGCTGGTCTCGTTTTGTGGCCTTGACACTAGTGTAGAAACATCAATCTAGAACGCCTTATTTCAGTAAATATAGAATGTTTATCTGAGACGTTCTGTATGGAGCTGTTTTAGAAAGTCTGACTTTCTAGAACGGTTACGAAAAAGACATAGTAGAATGTATACTTTGTAGAATGCCTTTACAAACTAACGTTTCAGAGAATAAACTTTCTAGAACGCCTTTACGAAATAGACGTTTTAGAAAATAAACTTTCTAGAATGCCTTTACGAAATAGGCATTCTAGAAAGTACGATATCTAGAACGGGTTTGAAATGGCGTTTTAGAAAGTACGATATCTAGAAAGGATTTGGAAAAGGCGTTCTAAAAAGTACGATATCTAGAACGGATCTTGAAAAAGACGTTCTAGAAAGTAAGATATTTAGAACGGGTTTTGAAAAAGACATTCTAGTCACTACAAAAAAATCCGGCAGTCCTGGCGGATTTACTGACGGCCAAAAAGCCGCCAGCATTTCTGACGGCCGATTTTGCTGGCGGATATGCTGACGGCTTTGGCCGTCAGCATTATAGACCGCCAGTAACCCGCCAGAGAAAAAGCGGGAGTTTATCCCGCTTAATTATACTGACGGCCATACCCGTCAGTATATAAAATTGTAAATTTGAAAACCCGCTATTGGAGGGACAAAACCTCCCGGCCGGCGCCGTACCCACACGTCAACATCCGACGGTATAACAACCAACAACACCAATGACAATATTAAATCAACCAACAACCAGCAACAACAATGACAATATTATATATAAACAAAATTAAACCCCGGCCGATCACCACGGCCTCCCATGCATGAACAATATATATACAAATTTTTTTTAAACCCCGGCCGATCACCACGGCCTCCCATGCATGAACAATATATATACAATTTTTTTCTAAATAAAACCCTAATTTCAAATTAAACCTAAATTAAACCCTAATTGAAGAATAATTATATAATTAAACTTAAATTAAACCCTAATTTTATAATTAATTCCTAATTAAACCATATTTCAACCCTAATCCCTAAACAAACACTAAACCCTAACCTTTAAAAATAATTATATAATAATTAATAAATAACAAGTATATAAAAAATATAAC
>BMAC01000010.1:706983-748709 GCA_014905375.1 Phtheirospermum japonicum
TATATTTGCGGTCAGGATTGTAGAATCCTAATGGAAATTATCACCCGCCAGGAATGCCGGCGGTTTTGTTGACGGCTTGTGCCGCCAGGAAATGCCCGCCAGTATTCCTGTCGGGTGTTTCACCGTCAGCATTACTGGCGGGTTTTACCCGCCAGTATTTACTGTCGGGTACTCCGCCAGTATTTAACTGGCGGAATTTAGCCGCCAGGGATTTACTGGCGGGATTAATTAATTAATTAATTTTAATTAAATTAATATTAATAATAAACAAATTTTAGATAAAAATTTAATTAATTAATAATCAAATTAAAAATAATAGACAAATAAAATTTTAGAGATAATTCAAAATAAATAATCCACTAATAAAAAAATGAAAAACAAATCATTTCAATAACAAAAAATCGTTTAATCAGTCGAATGTATAAAAATATAACTATCCATCTACTGGCGGCCATAATCCGTCAGGAGGCCGTCAGTATTTGATATACTGACGGAATCCTGACGGATATGGCCGTCAGGATTGTCGGATTTTCTTGTAGTGAGTTAATGTGATTTTTTAGAACAACTTTTTGTAAACCCGTTCTAGAAAGTAGTAAAATATTTAAAAGAAAGAATGTGCCAACAAATACAACAAAATCATCAATATACTTAATTAGCCAACAAATACACCAAAACTCATTAAATACACTAAGATCATCAATAATACCTAATTAACCAACAAATACACCAAAACTCAATAAAAGAATGATAATCACAAATTTAATACCAATATAACCAAAACATATCATTATCCATGATCAAAAAAATTAAAAAATAATCACATTTATATTAGGATATTAAGCATAAACATCATTTTAGTCGTTTGCCCCTTTTTTTTTTCTTTTTTTCCTTTTAGTATATTCATGAATAACTATCTAGAAAGCTCTTTAATATTAGCATATTAAACATAAACATCCCCCATACATCTTCATCCACAACTCAAGACCCCTTTTTATTGTCCGGAACCCCGACATACAAATATCTTATACTGTCAGTCCTAAACAAAGGTGCACACCCATACTCAAGCCTGAGCTTATGGTTTCCATATGTTGCGATGAAAACAACAAAGGACACAGGGAGATTGAACTGTGTACACACGTGTCAAAACAAGTAGGAATTACCAAAGGCAATATAGAAGGGAGAAAATATATTGGCAACCAGTTAAGGAAAAACATGTAGCATTACATAATGATTTCGTGAAGTCATTTAGATAGTCATGAAAAGTCAATAGTCATAATACATAAAAAAAAGATGTAGCCTCTTACGTTAGCCGTTGTTTCTCGAATATTATTCGTTGAGCTTATCATTTGTAATGTTTGGTTGGAGACATTGGATGTTGTCTATGTAAATACATCATCTATTAGAAAAAATGAGTATAAAAGTTTTAATTTATTATATATGCATCTGCAGAAACAAATTTAATAAGAGAACTCATATCGAACATATTCTTGGATCTCATCGCAATTCAATAAGACGTATATTCTTGTGACGTTGTATTCTGGTTTCTCTAGGATTTTCTCCCTTTGTTTTGAATGTTTTAGCTCTTAGAATCAAATTCTAAACCGGTGTTTACCAGATTTCCTAAATACTGAGGGAACTTTATCATCTTCGTGGACACCATCTTTACCTTCATCTTTTTTAGGCAAAAATTCTCCTTTAGCACGTGGTCTTCAAAATGGTATGAACTGAAAGTTGATGTCACTTCAACCAGATATGCATTTGCTATCGATTCTTCAGCACTCGCCTTTTTAATCACATTGTTCTTTAATTTGTGAAGACAACTTTCAAATGTGTGTATCCATTTGAATTGTATTGGGCGAACAATTCTCGCTTATACTCTAAATAAACAAGCAAATGCTCCATAAAGTCAAGATAAATAGAAGGGAAGGCCAGTTCCAATTGGCACAAGATTAGTGGAGTATCACATTATAGACTACCTATATCTTCGGTACTGTTGATGTGAGGTCCTTAAAGAAAAATCTCAATTCGGTGGAAATCAAAGGTTTTTAACCCATTCACATAATAAAACTTTCAATGGAGTATGTAATAAGCTTTGGGAAACTTTTCTGATCCATCTAGTGCCATCTCCAAATGATTACAATAATTATTCCACTATTCACTTGATTAGGGAGTGTCCTTCGTCTTCCCCCGGACATTCATCAAACTTGTGCTTCAATATGGGAAATCCTAAAAGATACTTTTTCCAACTAGATGTTTTCAATATTTGTGCATCAATGCGTGCTACATCTAGATCAGTGACTTTTAGAAGGCTCAATCTTTCTATCTCTGCTAAAGTCTACGTTCCTGACTGGATGTTTGGTGGTAGAGTCTCGACTAATTGACTTTTTCGGAAATGCCATTTATCTTGTAAAATATGGTGACCGCACTCAAGAGAATTTTGATGATTGTCAAACAACGGTTGCTATCTGCTGCACTTAAGAGTGAAAGCATTCAAACATTCCATACAATATTGGCAAGCCATTCGCCTAGTTGTACTCCAACCGAACAACATAAAAAATGCAGGGAAATCACTAATTGCTCATATAAGGGGTTGCTCGCCACAGGAAGTTTTTTTTGAGACGTGATATTGTATGAAGGAGCACCAATCCTCCATAACTGATTCAACTTGGAGATAATAGGTTGTAGAAATACATCTAGTTTGTCCTTTAGATTTTTGGACTCTGGTACAAGAACACTGAGGAACATAACTTGTTCTTTCATACACATCCAAGGAGGTAAAACTTAGGGTGTAACTATAATAGACCACGGGTGCACCAAAACTTCCAAATGGTTGAAAACCACTTGCCAAAGACCTAATATCACGTCTCTAAATTCAAATTCATGAGAGGAAAACTAGAGACAACTGAGTATGTTCCTCGCACCTGCGATATAAAGGCTGATTAAAACTTTCAATATGCCAACCTTTGCATGAACAAATGACAGTCCTGGCTCTTCACCTCGAATAATCTCAATACCTTCATATCAATGCAATTCCCTAAATTTGATGCATATCCATAGAAAAACTGATGAGCTTTCACCCATTCACACAAAGTAACTTTTGACTATTTATTTAGCGTGTATCAAGATTTAAGGTACTTTCCAGGTGCATCTTATTCTAGCCAGAATGAAGATAATATTCCTTCAATTCATACCTTTATTTAGGAGTATATTTTGTCTTCCCCTTGATATTTATCACCACGTTGAATATGTTATCAAAGATGTTTTTCTCTACGCGCATTTGTGCTATAGTATCGCAAATCCCAAAAGATGATTCTTTTACTCCAATCACTTAATTTGGTTATGTGCCCATTGACACGTGCTACATCTAGACCAGTATCTTTTAGAAGCCCCAAGCTTTCTATCTCCACCAAGATTTTTGTCCCTGACATGACGCTCGGCGATGGAATCTCTACCTTTTTATTTTTCCAAAAATTTTAAATAGTCTTTTGAAAAGGATGACCACAATCAAGAAACTTCTGATAGTTATTAAACCAAGATTGCTTCTTGCTACACTTGAGAGTAAATTTATTCAAAGATTCCATGCAATATGACCAAGCCGTCCTCCCAACCAGGATCCAACCAGAC
Organism: Phtheirospermum japonicum; assembly: GCA_014905375.1. Taxonomy (NCBI): domain Eukaryota; kingdom Viridiplantae; phylum Streptophyta; class Magnoliopsida; order Lamiales; family Orobanchaceae; genus Phtheirospermum; species Phtheirospermum japonicum. The sequence continues at coordinate 710,608 of BMAC01000010.1, forward strand.
AACATGGTGTAGGTGGGAGATTTTTTAACTGTCCACATAAGTGTTGAACGCAATTGAAATTTCTAGTTTTTAGAGATATTATATGAGGGCGCACTGACTCTCCATAACTGATTCAACTCAGCCATTAAAGGTTATAGAAATATATTTATCTTATCCTTAGGATTTTTAGAGCCTCGAGCAAGAACACTTTGAAACATGTGTTTTTCTTTCATACACATCCACGGATGTAAGTTATATGATATGACTATCACTGGTCACGAGGAATATCGCTCCCTAAAACTTCTAAAAGGTTGAGAACCAGCCTATGCAAAGGCATCTTACATTTTGACTTTCAGTAGTAAACTCTGGATGAGTTTGATTGAAATATTTTCAGACCTCTGAATCAGACGGGTGACACATGACACCATCATCAACAACGTGTTCTTCATGACACCTCATGTCATTGCACTTGTTGTAGATGCGTACAATCTTTTACAACGGGGAGTTAATAGAAAACTATACATCTTCTTGTACGCAACACTAGCCTTCTGTCATTTTTCTTTTCCCTACTTAGCGGTTTTAAACTGAGGTTAAATACAAAACTGGAAATTGGTGAGATCAGAATGTCTCTCCAGTAGATTATACAATTTTTCAGGTAACAATCTATCTTCTCAACCACTAAGCCCATGTCCTGTAATAACTTCTTGTTGTTATAATAGTTATTTGATACACGACTTTATTTTGGAACAACTTGTTTGATTACATCAAGTACTTGATCATAACACTTCCGATACATGAGATTTTTTTACTTTATAGTCATGACACGGGCAGCTAGAGACAACTGAGAATGTTTCTCGTAGATGGAATACAAGGGTTGATTTCCAGCTCTCATTATGTTGTAGAACTCCCGAGCCTCATGATTTGGAAGTTTTTCTACATCATCAACCACATCAAAGTTAGGATTGGATACATCGTGAACCATATTGATATTCGTATTTGAGGATTCTTAAGAAGTGACATAAGATTATCCTCCAATGTGAACCTTAAGGCCGGCATGATGCGTGGAACCAAGGTTTGTTTCACCATGGAAAGTCCTGATATAGAAATTTGGTACGAATCCATTTTGAAAAAGGTGATACATGATCTTGTTTACATCATGGTAACTATAATCCCTACACTTAGTATGACTACAAGGACATTTCAATTTTTCCCGGTCTTTATTTGCATGATGTGTGAGTGTAAATTTTATGAAACTCTCCACCCCTTTCACGAACGTGTTGGACTTGTAACCGTCCACCCTCCGTTTGTATATCCAACTACAATCATAACACATCGTATGATATCCTTATATATATATAAAATCACAAAAAAATTAGTGATATAAGGTGATTGATTTATAGATATGTGGGGGTGCCTATATAACATTTAATTTTTGGTAAGGATCATATCTCATTCAAGAATGTGATGTACAATAACATTATCATAATATGTATTTTAAGAACCTGGAAATCTTAGTAACACCTCCTATTAGTTCTCTAAACACATATATATTTCAATTCACCCGAGAGCAAAGGAGAGATAGAAACCGAAATTCAAAACTTCACAAAATACATATGTTCTAAGATAATCACATTATATACAATCTCATTCTCAAATTGTCCAAATGAGTCTAATGTAAGGTGTTTGAGCGTGTAAGAAGAACATAATCGATCCATCGATAATCAATGGATTTCCAACGGAACTTGTTGGTTTTTGAACCACAACATTCAATAATTTAACATTTTACACAACATTCAAACCCACAATTCTCTCTCTCTCTCTCTCTATGTGTGTGTGTATGTGTGTTAACCATAACATTCACCGATCACCATGTCATTTCAAAATCACCACCGAATTTTACAATTCTTAAAACCAACACCACATTCTGAAACTTCTTAAAACCCGTTATTGGAGTGACAAAACCTCCCGGCCAGCATGGTACACCACGTCATCACCGACGTCACCACAATATCAATACAATCACCAAACCAAACAATCACAACACAAATAAATCCAAGAATATTACATGAAGTCATGGAATAGTCAAACAAAATAGAATTAAAAAAAAACTAAAGTTTGATTCACCTCAAAACTAATCCTAATTTTGAAATAAATCCTATTTATATAAATAATTGAAATTGAAACTAAAATTTTGAAATGATTTGTAATTCGCCTCAAATCTAACCCTAAACTTTTAAATAATTCATAATTGTCTAAATAATTACAATTGATGACCTCGATCATACCAGGACACTACAACAAAATAGTGATTTCACGTCGTCAGTTTAACGTCGGTTATTTAAAAACTGACGGGAAATCTATTCACGTCGGTCTTCAAATAAACCGACGTAATCTAAAATAGTCACGTCGGTTTAATTATAACTGATGTGAAAAGTTTATTAAAAAAAATGCTAAATACAAAAAAATAATAAACCCGGTCCGTCGTCCACTTATTCGTTTACCATCACTCTGCAATTCCCTCCTCTCTCTACGACCTCCATTCTCCCCCTCCTCCTCTCCCTCTTAGCCACCACCGCCTACGCCCGCCCCTGCAAAACCCTCTTCTACTTCTCCGCCGCCACCACCACTACTATTACCCCTACAATTCCGTCCCCCATAACCCTAACCCCAATTCCATCCTCGACAACCAAAACCCCCGCTACTTCACCCTGATCTTCACCTCCACCACCACCTCGCCGCTCACCGATCGCCGCCGCCCCTCCATCCATTTCGATTCCGAACCCACCGTCGCCGCCTTCGACGGCGATTCCTAGTCATCCCCGAAGATGACGTCATCCGGTTTCCCCCTCAAGTTCTATTCCTCCGTGTCCAGCTCGATTCGCGAGCGCACCAAGTACATCATGAGCCAAATTTGGTACTATAGCACAAAGGTGTCTTTAGTGTTTTGGATACGACTATATATAGTGGCTATGTTATCTGTGGTTGTTTTTCTGTTCAGCTTCTCTTTGAATTTTCATGTTTGACATTTTGTGTGTTTGGTTGTACTTGATATTAACTCTGGAAGTAAAAGGAACAGAATGATAATCTTTGGTTAAATGTGTGTTTAATTGTCTATCCAAGATCTCTTTTCTTGCTAGTTGAAATTGTGCTGGTTTCAGTGATATCTTTCTATGTTCAGCAAATCTCTATTTTGTTGTATTTTGTTTTTGAGAGAATGGACCATATCTAATACCTTTATAAATATTCATTCTTAAATATTATACCGTCATTAACTTTTACCACTGTTGTGTTTTGTTTGCATTAGATTATGTATTTGCTGAAGGGGTCGTTGTTCTCGCCGAATCCACAAATCAAATATGAACTGGGAACTTCATTCCATCAGATTGAGAAAAGAGCACTGTTAACTCTCTGTAAGGTAACTACATAAATGCAAATTTATGACTAAGTCCAGCAAAGTTTATGTAAGAAGATTTAAAGGAATATATGTCACTACAAGATGATAACCATAGATTAATGATGGGAACAATCCGTTATAAGAAATACCGGTTGGTAAAACTTCACGATGGAAAAAGTATCCATCGTAAAAGTTAGGAAATTTACAAAACATCAAGTAAATTGTTTCGTGAAACTCATTTCATTTATCGCTTTAAGTTTAATAAATAACAAAAAACCTTGCTCGAAAAATTATTTCAAATAATCAAGTTCCTGGCTAAATAACTAAAATGCTACTGCAACAGCTGAAATCATACTTACATTTACCCCTGCAATTCGTTTTTGGTGATCGTGTAGCATTAATGGATCCGTATAATGACCCTCCGACGAATATGACTTATAAGCAGGTCCATTTTCGCGTCTTTGTTTCTATATATGTACTATCAACAGTCAACATTTTCAACTGTATGCATTCACATACTTTTTAGCTGTGATAGCCATCAGTTTTGTTTTCCTTCAAAAGTAAAAAAAAAAATGATAATAATAAAAAGGAATTCAAAGATAAGTTAACAAGGTGTCCTCAATTTTATTTTATTTCGATTTATTCTGAATCAATATCTATTTTAAAATATGGGTTTCACGAACGACGAAAAGTAGTTGATTTATAGGAATTTGTATATTTTATTATTTGGGTTTTATATTTGATCCCTCGAAGAGAAGGCTGCATGCGGTGAGTAGCTTTTTTTTTTTTCTCTGCTACTTTAATTTATTTATTCATTTTCTCAATATTTTTTTAATATGAGAAATATTTCTAACCAATTAGTATTGAATTTGGTGGACTTCATATAAAAAACTATATGCTCGTTTTTTCTATTAAATTCTTCGAAGATTGTTCATTTAGTCTCGGGTTTTTGTCAAATTCTGAATTCACGGTGTAATCATTTTAATTACAATTTCTGTTTATTTGTTTCAGGTTTTTCTTTGGTGTTTTAACTTATTTCCCATCAATATGAATTTTGCTTCATCTATCTCAGCTAGAGCAAGAAATATTGAACTTTTGTGAAGGATTGAGAGTCATCGGATTAGAACCAGAGGAAAAGCTCGCTCTTTTTGGCGATAACTCGAGCCGGTGGCTTGTTTCAGATCAAGGTATGCATGCAGTGCATCACAAATATTTTTCATTTTACATTCTGTAGTTGAAATTGCTGGGTTGTGGAGCTTGAAGTACTGTACATCCAAGCCCTCGTTCACGGCGATTCAACTAGGGTTGAGGGTATTTTAGGGAGTTTGTGTAAAATTATAACTAGGGTTTTCTTGTTATAAATAGCCTGGTTGTGTAATTGTAACCCTATCTCAAAAATTATTATAGTACAAACTCCTGGCTTGGTAGGGCCTCTGGTCAGAATCTCTCTCTGATGAACTGGTAAACAATTTCTTGTGTCGTTCTTTATTGGTTCTCTTTTTCATCATATTACTTGTAATCCTAACAATATTGTAACTCTTTCTTTAATGTGTGTTAAGTTCTTGTCCTCAGGTATTATGGCAACTGGAGCGATCAACGTTGTGAGAGGTAGTCGATCGTCTGTTGAAGAGCTTTTTCAGATCTACAATCACTCTGAAAGGTTCAATTTTGACAATTTTTGTTTATATAATTATATGTTCAGTCTTATTCGCCAAGATAAGTATTTTATTACTTAAGTAATATATAATAGTCGCCAGCTCGAATAAAGCAAGTGATAATAATAGCTTTTGCAATTAAAGTTGGTACGGGAAGTTGTTTCTAATAACAATATAACACGGACAATGTTCTATGATAAATGAAACATGGTTTAGTGCAGATACCTATATACAAGAAAAAAGAAAAAAATAAATAAAAGATTTAGTTGAGGAAATTATGTAATCAGGAGACGATCTAGCAGAGAATGTCAATTGAAAATGTCTAGGAGCTGACCACTAGTTTAAACTCTATTTAATTTAAATTTCAAATATCTAATTATCACCATATCCGATAAATTAATAAAATAATTACTATTAGAGTTAAAACGTAAAATATGTAATCAAAGTATAAACAGGTTCTTTACATTATGTTATATTAGTCGACACTAACTTGATACCATAGGAAAGTCTTTAATCTCCTATATTAGGTTTTATTTAACAGGGATTTTTTCGTTCGTCGAGAACTATATGTTATTATAGTCTATTTATTAAGATGAGCGAAATGAGATCATATAAACAGAAACGTTGCAAAACGTGGAAAAAAGGAAAATTGTCGTCCAGATTTTCTTTCTTTCTTTCTTTCTTTCTTTCTTTCTTTCTTTTTTTTTCATTTTTTTATTGAATAATTTGTTTTTATTTTTCTTTCAAGAGATGTGATAGAATGCTATAATGTCGCCAATCAAACTGGAGTACACTATGCTGTGCGTTTAAAAATTTCCCCATTGGCACTTTAACATTTTTGGTAATTCGTATGCAGAGGTCGGTGGGGCCACACGTCAGCTGCTTCAGAAGAATGTCTGGTTTTTTAAACAGACATCCACGAATATTGCCACTCATCAGGTGAAGCTTTTGCATGTCTTTCGAGTTCAATTTGTTCGAGTGACTTTTTTTTTTTTAACAGAAAATTCGAACTGTGGAGCAAGATGGAAAGACTATTAAACTTCAGATTGTAAGGTTTTTTTGTCTTGATTCTACAATTGTTTTTCCATTAATGCATTGAAAAAAATTGGCTCACCTGTGGATAATCATTAAGTTATTTGTTATTTCTCGTGATTAAAAATTGTGACACTTGGTCCTTTGCCTGATTATTGTTGTATTTGGTCTGTATAAATGCCACACAATTTGTATGAAATTCGTATTATATTATTTTCAGCTCTTTTTTTTGTTCACTGAATGTTTATTGTTTGGTTTGAGATATCTGAAAATCGATAAACTACTATATTTGTGTTACGAGTCTTGCTTGATTAAGTGTTAGTTGGGAATTTTGGTGGAGTTAGATTCTAATATCTTGGAGGTGATTCGATATCTCATTCAGTACATTTATAAAGAAGGAAAAAAATGGAAATGGTATATTTCAGCCATTTTTCGAAATAATATGCTTTTTGCAATTTCTGAATTCAATTTGGAAAAAATAATTAAAAAATGAATAACACCTGAATATATGACCTTTTTTTTGTTTTTCAAATTATGGACAGGGTTTCTTGAGTTATTTTCATATTCCTCCAAGCAGAAAGAAACCATTACCAATTCTGCATGATTTAAGTGGAATTATCAAACCTGGAAGGTGAGCACAGAGTAATGTAAACAATCGGGCTGGGCCGGGCTAACCCTTTTTCTTTCTTGTTATTCCTCTGTTTCTACCATTACAAATAGGCCTTTAAGGTAGTGTTACAATGACAAATATCCCTTATTGAGATTACAATTTGCAAAACAGAGACATTGTAATTAGACTTAACTTGAAGGGTACCTTTTTTTTTTTGTAACAATATAGTTCGGGCTTTGCAGATGACACTACTTCTCGGGCCACCAAGTTCTGGAAAAACCACATTTGCTGTTGGCTTTGGCTGGAAAACTTGATCCACAGTTAAAAGTAAGGGGTAAAAAAAATGTTGAATTAGAAAAATAAAATAAAAGAATTTATGCTCACTTTCTAATTATCGAGTCCACAGGTATCCGGAAGAGTAACATACAACGGCCACGACATGACCGAATTCGTACCACAAAGGACGTCAGCATACATTAGCCAGCACGATCTGCACATCGGAGAGTTGACGGTTCGAGAAACACTTGCCTTTTCGGTTAGATGTCAAGGAGTTGGACCTCGTTATGGTCAATGAATAATTTCATTTTTTCTAAGTTGTGATTTTAGAATTTAGTAAACAAATTAGGATAAATTAAATGTTGGAAAAAAATGGATTTTGCAGAAATACTAGTTGAAACCCTGATCTCGATGTTATCACGAAGGTTAGAATTAGCTTAAAACCAAATTATTGTTACGAATCATTAAAAATACCCATTTTTGAAAGACAAAACTCTTTTATACCCATAAGTAAACAAAAGATGTTTTCTACCCATTTTTAGAGGGAAAAAAAGGCCAAAATACCCTTACTTGAAAAATAAGAGGGGAAAATACTTTTAAAGACCCCAAAAATGTGAAAAATACTATTAAGACCCCAAAAACTTTCATAAATTTACACCTTACCCCAAATTTATATTTTATTTTATCGAAATTATTCTCGAAAGTTGTGTAATCCACAAAATGGTATCAGAGCCTAGGTTTATTAAAGAACTTATAAGAAAAGTTATTATAATCCTGTAATTAACTTTTGATGAGTAGATTTATCTTTAAAAATGGTTCCAAACGAATGTTCGGGATGTATTCATTTCAGGCGATATTTTTAAATATTGGAAATATACGAGATTTATCACAAAGAGAAAGTAGCATATTAGGATAACCAGTATGTTGAACGAAGACTCGCAGGGGTCGACAGGAAAACCTTGAGACAATGCGAGAAACAAATGACGTATCATCTGAGTTACCTTTGGGTGAATCAGATACTGAAGGCGGATCTCACGCGCCATATGAATGCATCTCATGAATCCCATCAATAGATCCAACTGCAGCGAGGTATCCGATTCCTCTAAAAACCTTAGAGAAATCCAAAGGACGATACAAGACATCGACCACCATATCTGGGTGCAGATGAAAGAGATGGTTGAACATCAAAAGGAAACACGATAAATTCTAATTGATGTTCAAAGACGAGTTAAGACCCTTGAAGACAAGCAAAGTACATTCGGAGGAAGACGACGTATAACTTTCGAACGTGACCCCTTTTACACCAAAAAGGGAAACCGACCGAGGTTATAAGACAACCGACGGAAGAAGAGAAAATGATGGCAATAATCAAGGGAGTTCCATTACAACCCAAGAAATAATGGAAAGAATCAACATGGAAGATCTACACAACCTTATTAAATCTTTCATAGGATTAGGTACTGTAGATCTCAAAATGAACTTAGGAGATTTTTCAGTCTTAGTACCAAGAGGCGCTCTTGCACCACCACCAACAAGTTTTAATCAAGGCGAAAGTTCTGCTTCACATGAACCAGTACCAGACGCACCAATGCCACATGTCGGAGATTTCACCATAAAAGGAGATACTACAGACATAGTGGGCACCAGGCAACGTTCCCGAAGGCCCAATATTCTCAACACGCCATACGGGAAGTCTCAACTGGATCCCATACATCCATATGGACTAATGTTGAATTTAGATGTCCCAGACTTCAAGAACCGAGAGATACTGATAGATGATTGAGCATCTGCAATGCGAATTGCAGCTGGAACTCTCGGCTTAGAGGGGTTAATTCTACTCCTTGAAATGAGCCTTGAGGGAACTGTAAAGATCGCATGGGACTTAACAGGAGCAGATATAAAAATGAGAGTTATATCTGGTGAATCACTAAAAGGAAACGTCGATAATATGGCTAAATTGTTCAAAATCCATTTTATCGGCACAGGATATTTCGAGGAATGGAAGAGGAAAAGCAGAAAAAAAATATCGACAAGCCCTCTATTGCCTCGAGTTACGGGATATTTGTCACATGGACGAATATATCCAACTATTCACCGAATATCGATGTAAATCCAAGGTGAATGATGGAGATGCGGCTCAACTTTTTTTTGCAAAAATATCAAGTTCTTGGAGAGAAATGTTGATCCAAGAGTACAAGCCAGCGACTGATATGGATACGGTGGCTAGAAAGATGTCGTTCCTAAAAGCCAAGTTAGCAGAATGGTGCCACCGGGCAGCAGTCCACAAAAATTACAAGAGACTAAGAGGAATTAATAAATCGGTTCCTCTATATTGTGCCGAGAATGACATTCCAATAGTAGTGGGAGGTCAATCACAGAGACATAAGCGGAAGAGGGAAAGAAGTCACCATTACGCTCGAAGTAACAAGAAAAGGTTCCATGGAAACCAAGAAGGTTCTGGTCAAAACAAAAAGCCAGAAACTATAAATCAGGACAACGGACGGGGTCAAGTCGAAGTCGAGGCTCGTTCTCGAGCCAAGGAAGCACCAGTAGGACGCCAAAAAAGAGAACTTTCAAGCGAGCTCACACCAGAGCTAATGAAAGTTTTAAGGATTGCAACTGCTGGACGTGCGGAGTCAATGGGCATATTTCTACTGATTGCCCCGAGAATCAAAAAAGAGGCGTTAGACAGTTCGAGACAACTCAAGAGTTCGAAGAAGCTGTCTATTACAGAAATCTGGTACAGGTGTATCAATTTGAGGATATACCCTTAGATGAAAGCACCTATGAAAAAGAGATTTTCTCTGAAGATGGAAGTGAATCATATTCAGAATCAGAGTGAAGAAGAGTTTCTTCAACAAGTGGTAAGAGAGGATATGTCAGGTCCTCTCACATACAACAGTTTCTCATAAGACGCTTATGAGAATAATGAAAGAAGATCAAAAACTCCAAATGTATGAAGGATTTACAATAGGGGCAATGAAAAAGGCGATGGATAAGTTGGGTTTAAGAAATCGAAAACACCAAATTATCCATAGAGTTTCCACGGGAGAATTCGCGATACCAACAGAATATACAGGAAACCAGATCGAGATGCAACTAGTCCCTACTGAGAAATCCAGGAGATCAAAAGCACACTTGGGAGAGAAATGACAAGTACACTTTCGTGGATCCACATTGGAGCGATTCGAGTGATTATAAAATCAACTTTTAAAGGAGTTGATTCGCCATTAAATCTAGCGCTCTTCGATAAAAGAATCTCAAATCTCAAATATTCTTGTTTGAGAGCAATCACTGGAGACTTATACGCAGGAAAACTGGCATTCAATGTTTGCTCGAGGATTACGTATAATTTGGCAGATCGAGATTTCAGTAGAGTTCTCACCCTTCATCCAGATTTCAAGAGGATGACAGAGGGAAACAGACTCTACTCAGTCACGTACAAAATCTTATGCACTTCCGAATACTCATCATTCGAAAGTATTTCTGAGAAAACAGTTCATAAAAATACCAAGGATCTTTGAAGACGTAGCAAATGCAGTCTTATCAGAGATCATGCAAGAGAGATTGATATGAGAATTCAAGATCGGCCGGTTCTTAATAAAAGTAAGAGCCTCATGATCGAACCAAGGAGAATGTCTTTCCAACAAGACAGAATGATCAGTGGACCTCAATGGGAAGGTCTAAGAATCAGCCAAAGCACTCGAGTTCTTGAAGTATTCAAGACTAATGGAGAGTTGAAGTGCCCAGAAGGATGGAGAGGTGTAGAAGTAACATTCGACATCACTCAAAAGGATAACATCTTCCCTTGTGATGCATTGTATCACTTCCAACAACCTTCCCTGGAAAAATATCAAGGAGTCCTCAAGATTGGAGAAATTGAAACAGTCATTGAGGGGAGTCCAGGAAGAATCCCAGAGCAACTAGAGTTTCTCGAGGATCATAATCTTTGGGAAAGATTAAGAGATGGAATTGAGTTTACCGTGGGCGAGAAAAAATACAGAATTAAATGAGCACCAGCCCATTCTCAATATACATTCCCGTTGGAATGATATATTCAAGATATCGTGCGTAATATTTCGCAGCCTACATTGATTCAGGCGCAAGAATCTGCACGGCTAAACCAGAAGTCTTCCCGACAGAAATGAAAGAAGAATTATCTCCAGTAGCAGGAAGAGATTTCTCTAAAAGGATCTTAGTCCTTAAAAGAGGGATCAGACAAGCGAAAATGATGATGGGAGGATCAAATGGTACTCCGTGGTACAAAGTTAAAACTCAATCAATCTATTTTCATGATACAGGAGCGGATATTCTGTTAGGAAATAATTTCCTACAGACATTCAAAAGATTTACACAAGAAAATGAGACTTAAAAACTTATTTTCACAACCCCTTGTGATCATAAGATTATAGTCTAGCGATTAAGGTAGGCATTCCACAGAAAGATGTTAATCAATTTTCGCAGCAAGCGTGGTGATGAAGGAAAACTTCGACACAAAAAAATGAAAGTTCGAAGAAGATATGGAGAAGCAATTCTCCAACTACGAAACGAAAGCCTAGGTGACCGAAAGGAAGAGAGGATTAAATCACAAACGATTGAACTCCTCAAAATCAGTCTAGACACGAGTGCACAACCAGACACCACCGTGGAAGAACAAATTACACTGGAGGACATCAAAAGAAAAATTCAAAAGAATTTCAATGAAAATCCGTGGGATAGGAATGAACTCAAAGCATCTTTGAAGGTGAACCGGAAAAGAAAATGAGTTTGTCAGATATAAGCCTATCCTAATGAATCAAGAAGACCAAAAAGATATGCAACAAATACTTAAGGAACACATGGACCTTAAATTGATTGAAGCAGGAGTTTCTCCATACAGCAGCCCAGGGTTTTTGGTTCGCAGCCATGGAAAAATAAAAAGAGGAAAGCCAAGATTGGTGATTAATTACAAAGGAATCAATAATATCTTGGAATTCGATGGATACTATATCTTAAGCAAAGAACATTTGGTAAATTGCATTAAAAATGCAAAAGTGTTTGCATTAAAAATGTAAAAGTGTTCTGCAAGTTTGATTGCGAATCTGGATTCTACTAGATTAAGATGGAGGAAGGAAGCAAGAAGTTCATGGCCTTCTCCACACTGCAAGGACATTATATTTGGAACGTTATGTCAATGGGTCTAGCAAATGCACCACACACACACACACACACATATATATCTGTCTCTTATACACATCTAGATGTGTATAAGAGACAGCACATATATATATATATATATATATATATATATATATATATATATATAAAAGGAAGATGGATAATCTCTTTAAAGATTATTTCAACTTCATGTTCGTATACATTAATGATACTCATCGCATCAAAAAATATGAAGGATCATCTAAAACATTTGGAAATCTTCTCAGATGTTTGCCACAAGGAAGGATTAGTGCTTTCAGAAAAGAAGGTAGTAATTGCTACAAAAAATATCGAGTTTCTTGGAATAGAGATCGATGAGTCTGAAATCGTTCTACAAAATCATATTGTAATAAAAATACAGGGACTTCCAGACACACTAAAAAATATGAAACAAAGTGGAAAAATCCAAACAGGATAACAATATTTTCCTTTGGTTAGGCATGAGATTTAATTGAATTTAAGTAATTAAGTGCAATAATCCACCTAACAAATAAGCTGCATTCCGATTTGTATAAATCTGTTAAGATGATTGAATAAGCTTCCACTACAAAAAACCAAACCATGTATATACGTTTAAGGAATTCAAAACAAATTTGAGTTAAAACTTCCGAAATATCCTTTTACAAATATGTTCAAAATGACTGTTGGAAAAATATATAATACATGGAGTCATTGAAAATGGTAATTATATCAATGATAATTATATTGGGATGGAGAGAATAATAAAAATAAATTTAATAGTATAAAACTAAAAGACCCTGGGTGCATTATGTACATGGAGTACGGACACTAATAAATATATAAGTAATTAATAAATATTATGGAAATGTGTTCATCAAATCATCAACCATCCCTTTCAAGTTCATCACCTAGATGAATATACATAAAACGAGTGAAATTTACTGTGTGTAATTAATATCACTATAATAAAACTGGCAAATGTTGAATAAAAATGCTAACAGGCAGAAATTCGTCAACATGTACTGGCGAATTTACCTTTGCTAACGGAAAATGTTGACGGGTCAAAATACCATCAACATATGCTCACGGATTGCTGATTGGTTACTATACTAACGGGTTTGCTGAGGGATATAGGCTGTCATGTCAGCAATTTTACTGACTACATATACCTGTAAAAAATATTAAAAAAAATAAAAAAATGCTGAAGGCCTATACTTGTCAGTAATATATATTTTATTTTAATTATTTATAAATATAAAATATAGTATATAATGTATAATAAGTTTCAATAAATAGTAATATACATTTATATTAAATATTTTTACAAAATACTTTTTAATAATAATATATAATTATATTAAGTTATTTATATATATATATATATATATATATATATATATATATATAATTATTTAAAGGGATATAAGATAAATATAAGAATATAAATTTATAATAAATATTTTTTAATTAAAAATATAAGATTTTGTAATTCTTCTCTAATTATAGATAATATTATTTTGTGTGTGTGTGTGTATATATATATATATAATATCATTATTCATAAATATAGCATACAAATAACAATACCAATTAATATAGGTTTATTCAAATATTTTATTATTATTATCTAAATAAATTTTTATTATAACTTTATATATATATATAACATAAATGTCAATAAATATTATTTAATTATAATATACTTTAATATAATATTATATATTAGTATAATTTATTATTTATAATACAAAATATATAATTATATTAATTACTTATAAATATAATATACATATTAATTAATTAATTATAATATAGACTTATAAATAAAAAAAAATATATATATATATATATATAATATTATACATATAATAGTTATATATCATTTTATATAATATATATTTATAATATCATTACTTATAATATAATCTACATTTATAAATATAATATAATTAATTATAAACTAATTTGCATATCTAATATATATACTCTTACATTTAATTACCTTGACGAGACGGTAACATCACTTCTAGTCGCGAGTTCGAATCTCACACATGCCATATGTGAGATTTAGATACGGGCTAGGATGGGTTGGGTTGTGGGGCGGGTGTCGTATGGTGTCCAAGGGCTTTACTGACGGGTAAGATAATATGTTGTCGGTTTTGTCTATCAGCATTTGACGATTTTTCTGAATTGATATATTACTTGATTGCATCCTGACGGAGATAATTCTGAATCGTGTCAATATAATAGTATATGCGTCGTAAATCTGAGTGCATGCTGACGGGTACGATAATCCCATCAACATACACTTACATTCAACGATTTTTTTGCATTGATATATTACTTGATTGCATGCTGACGGAGATAATTCTGAATCGTGTCAATATAATAGTATATGCGTCGCAAATCTGAGTGCATGCTGACGGGTACGATAATCCTGTCAACATACACTTACTGACGCAAAAAATGCTGACAGTTTTGCCCGTCAGCATTCGACGATTTTTTGTAGTGATATAATACTTGAAAGTATATGCATTATAAATACGAGTGCATGCTGACATGTAAAATAATCCTGTCAACATACACTTAATGACGCCAAAAATGCTGACGATTCTGCCCGTTAGCATTCGACGATTTTTTGTAGTGATATAATACTTGAGAATATATACATCGTAAATCTGAGTGCGTGCTGACGGGTACGATATTCCCATCAACATACACTTAGTGACGCTAAAAATACTTACGGTTTTGCTCGTCAGCATTTGATATTTTTTGTAGTGATATAATGCTTGAAAGTATATGTATCGTAAATTTGAGGGCGTGCTGACGGGTACGATATTCCCATCAACATACACTTAGTGACGCTAAAAATACTGACGATTTTGCTCGTCAGCATTTGACGTTTTTTGTAGTGATATAATACTTGAAAGTATATGTATCGTAAATTTGAGTGCATACTGAAAGGTAGAATAATCACATTAAAATACATTTGCTGACGCCAAACATACTGCATTTTAACCTGTTAATAATATAATACTTGAAAGTTTATGCATCATAAATGTGTGTCCCTGATAAATTGCCACAGACCTCCCTGCATTATTATCATTGTGCCTAAATGTATTAACGAACAACAGCTAGCTAATGACAATTATAGGGCCACGTCTTAAGAAAATGATATTTATATATACAAGATATTGTACTTATATATAGCAATTTAATCAACTATTGTCATCAATAATGTTAATGATTATTAATTTTTTTGCATAAATCCATTGGTGGTGAAAATATAAAGTATAATACCAGAGGTACCGTAAAACTTCTATATGTTATAATTCAAAACTAGCCATTTGTAGAGTTGTAGAAGATAAATTTTCTCGCGCTCGAACAGGACTACGTGGAGATATTTAAATCTTGCTCTTATATCATTTAAAAACTTAAATGTTTAATTTATTTGTCTATGTATCGTTTTATTGATCTGTTAAGTCTCCAATTTACCTCGATTGTTACGCTACGATGCCCTTAATTAATTGAAAGCCTATACGTTAAGCCTACACGCGATGGATAGACTCCTGTAA
Source organism: Phtheirospermum japonicum (assembly GCA_014905375.1). NCBI lineage: Eukaryota > Viridiplantae > Streptophyta > Magnoliopsida > Lamiales > Orobanchaceae > Phtheirospermum > Phtheirospermum japonicum. Next base: position 726,286 of record BMAC01000010.1, read on the forward strand.
CTATGATATATATGTTTACTTGAATATAATTTATTTAAAAAAATAATAATTAATTCCACAAAATAAATTATTTTTTTACGAGGCAGAAGTTAATATTTTTATTTGTTCCAAAATCGACCATAATTCAGTTCTCCATTTTTTATTGGGAGTATTGACTATATCCCCAATTCTGGGCTTCATGTTAATTTATTTTATTGAACTTGTGTTATTTTTTCTGAAATTGCTAACATGACCAGTGTGCAATTTATTATTATTCTTTTTTTTTTCTTTAGATTTTGGTAATCAAACGCAAAAGTCTCCACTTTAACATGTCGATTGTTGTTCCGTAGAGGGCCCTCCTCGGCACAAGTCCGCCCCTAAATTAAACATGTATCTAGACAACCCAGAAGCTTAACAAGTTCAAATTCAGTAATTATAAACATGTCAAATTACTCGAGTAAAGTACAATTTAAGTTGACCTACAACAAAGATGAACATTTAGGGTAGATGAGATTTAATTCTTGAAAATAATAGCCAAAGAGGTGTTTATTAGAATTTTAAGGAAGCAAAGTTCTGCAATTTAAGATTTTATTAAGTTAATAATTTATGATTATTCATCAATTTTTAAAAACCTCTTAATGTAATCCAACCCTTTATATAGACGCCACCAAATTGCAAAAAAAGTGAAATAATTTGACTTATTTGTTAAACTAATGCCAAATTACCCATTACCAATCATGATTCATGACCATGCAATAATAAAACCAATCAAAGCTCAAATAAAGTTCTTGATAACGAGAGATACTATGTTGAAGGATAATGAATTAAAATTTCAAAAATACGCTACAAGACATGAAAAGCTGAAAAACCAGCCCAACAAGATGTGGGGATTCAACTGTTTAGCCTCGACGAGCGAGCCAAATATTACTAATCCCAATGCACCTGGTTCAAAAAACTACTACTATTTAATAGCTCTAGCCCCATACCCCTATCCCATAATTTATTGCTGACGTAGGACTTTTATGACCTTTTTTTGTATATAATATAAAATAATTCATGGTGAATTATGCACCAGCAGTATCCTTTTTTGTCCCCGTCTCATCCAAATTTCTTCCATATCTCAAATAATTTTCACATGATCAAAGAATTGTGTGAGTTATATTTGTAACTCACAAATTATATCCTATTATGTTTCACTAATCATACTGAATCATTCTTAATTTCAAGTTACTATCAACATTATAATTATATTTTATATCAAAATAAGTTATCAACCTCACCATTATCCCCTTAAATCACAACTTTGATTTTGTATAAAATTGTTATTAATATTAGCCGAAGATTTCGAAATCCATAAATTTAGAGTGACACGTGAGAGATTCGGATGAAGATTTCTCAAGCAATTATGTCCTCAATTTATCACAAAAACTTAATTGTTAAACTAAATTGGTCACCTTAAAACTATTGGATCAAATTTTGTTAGAGACTAAGCTCATATTCCAGTAAGCTCTATTCTCCTTCGTCTCCTCAGCATTCTAGTCAGCACATCTAGTCAGCTTATTATTATTTTTATCTGCATTTTGGACGCTTGTACAGCTCCATACATGCTGTCATGAAATGGCTTGTACTGAGGTGATCCGCACCATTCAATAAGATGTATAGTTGTATTCTTATCAATGACTTCTCTCTTGACCGTTGTAATGTCTTGTAGCCGCAGCTAGGTCTTTGCTAGGGTTTAGCTCTATATATGTAATTGGCAAAACATCTTCTATGTACAATGAAACCAATGTTTACTCTTTCCAGTTTTTGTTGTGCTTTAGCTTTTGCAGCTTTATGTTATTTTCCAACATGGTATCAGAGCAGGACTAGGGCCTGACGCTGATAAGTCTTTTTCAGCCTTTTCATTTTCTTTCTTGTCTTTCTTCATCTCAGATATAAATGGTTGCAGCTCCGGAGGTAGATGCAACCTCAAACACAACCACCTTGCAAAATCCCGAAGTGGCTCTCTCTCAAAATACTTTAATCCAACCTCAACATCAACTTATTTTAGTTAAACTTAATGAAAATAACTATCTTGTTCGTAAGCAACAAATACTAGCTGCAGCTACAGGTTTAGGTCTTGAATCCTATCTACATGGTACTACTGAGACCCCATCAAAGGTTGTCCAGAACCAGGAGGGTCTCATTGTTCTTAATCCCAATTTTCAAACCTATTAGTGACAAGATCAACTGTTGGCTTCATGGATACTCTCCTCTCTGTCTGAAAGTGTTCTTATTCTTATGATTGGTATTAATACAAGTCATGAAATGTGGAGAGCTCTGAAAGCTAACTTTGCAGCTCAATCTGGAGCAAAAACAATGCAGTATAAGATTCAGCTGCAGACAATGAAGAAAGGTAATCTGTCTATGAAGGAGTACTTAAGCAAAGTCAAAGTGTGTTGTGATAATCTGGCTGCTTCAAGGCACAAGATTAAAGATTTTGATCAATTGCTTCATGCCTAAATCGACCTAGGCAGTGAATATGATCAAGTGGTGGTCACTATCACCTCTAGTCTTGAAAAGTGGAGCTTCAAGGATGCTAGTGGTCTGTTATTAAGCTTTGAGTTTAGGCTAGAAGCCTCAAATCCTCAATTTGATGATTCAGTCTCTATAACTGCAAATATGGTTGTTCATGGACAACCAAGAAAGGAGAATGGCAGTTGGAACAACACCACCAACAACAATAGCAATGTTAGAGGAAGAATATCTTATTCTAATAGAGGAAGTGGCAGAAGAGGAGGCACTAGAGGAAGAGGTCGAAGAGGATACAACAACAACAAAGTAGCTTGTCAGATATGTGGATCACATTCCCTCAAAGTGTTACTATAGGTGGGACCCTAGTTTCATTCCTCGGACCTCACAAAGTTTCAACTCCTCTAGCAATCAAAGTTTCAGAAGAGGCCCTTTCTCAAATCACAGAAACAATCATTCTTAGCCTCATTCTCATGCTATGACAGCTATGGTGGCAACTCAGGATAGTGGATCAGATTACAGCTGGATACCTGACTCGGGAGCGTCAAATCATGTCACTCCAGACTTTGCAAACCTCAATGTTTAATCTGAATATCAAGGGGCAAATCAACTTCATCTGGGTAATGGAGAAGGTTTGTTTATCTCTAATATTGGCAACACTATTGTTAAATCTCCTTACCCAACCTCTAAACATCTGTTCTATCTTAACAATCTTCTCCATGTTCCTAGTATCACTAAGAATCTCTTAAGTGGGTCTCAGTTTGCTAAAGATAGCAAAGTGTTTTTTGAATTTCATCCTTCTATTTGTTTTGTCAAGGATCAAGCCAAGTGCCATCTCTAAATTGTCAATCATCTCCTTCCATTCAGTCACTCTCCAAGAATAATATTGTCAAATCACCCTGTTGTTTTTCTGTTTCCAAGAAGAAAGTAGGCCTAGACATTTGGCACTATAGACTAGGTCATGCTGCCAATGATGTTGTAATAAAAGTTCTTAAGGATTGTAATATATCCTTCTCCAAAAAGGCTTTGCTAGCTCCCCTTGTAATGCATGTTTGCAGTCCAAATCTCATAAACTATCTTTTAAAGAAGCCTCCACTGTGTTACTGCATCCCTTTGATCTAATTCATACTGATTTGTGGGGGCCTTGTCCTCTGAAATCCACCAATGGTAGTCTCTACTATGTTGTGTTCATTGATAACTTTACTAATTTACATGGATTTAGTTTCTCAAAACCAAATCTGAAGCTTTTCAAGCCTTTTTGCACTTTCAAACCTTGATTGAAAACAAATTTTCAGCAAAAATTAAAGCTGTTCAGAGTGACTGGAGTGGGGAATATAAGAGTTTATCCAGATACTTACAAGAGAAAGGGATTATTCATAGGGTTTCACGTCCCTACACCTCTCAGCAAAATGGAGTGGTTGAGAGGAATTATAGACATGTGATTGAGGTAGGCCTGTCAATAACCAAATCCAAGTCTAGCAGGTTGATTGGATTCTCGGATGCTGATTGGGCTACTGACATTGATGACAAAAGATCTTTCACTGGTTTTTGTGTTTATCTAGGTGACAACCTGATCTCCTGGTGTTCTAAAAAGAAAGCCTCAGTCTCAAGATCAAACACAGAGGCTAAATATAGAAGCCTGTCCCACTGTTTCTAGAGGTTATGTGGTTCAAACATCTTTTAGCTAAAATTCGAATTCCAACCAAAATTGTTCCTATCATCTGGACTGATAATATTAGAGCTCAATCTCTTGCTTCTAATACAGTGTTTCATTCTAGGGTTAAACATGTTGAGTTAGATGTTCATTTTGTTAGAGAAAAAGTTAGTCCGAGGATACTCAGGGTTCAACATGTTTCATCCATTGATCAAACTGCGGATGTGCTTACAAAGCCCTTAAGCAAACAACCCTTCATCCGGTTCAGAAACAAACTACATGTTACTTCTTCACCGATTTTGGATTGAGGTGTGTGTGTTAGAGACTAAAATCATAATCCAAACAGCTTTATTCTCCTTTGTCTACTCAGAATTCTAGTCATCACATCTAATCAACTTATTATTGTTTTTATCTGCATTTTGGACACTTGTACAGCTCCATGCATGCAGACATGCAATGGCTTGTACTGAGGTGATCCGCACCGTTTAATAAGGTGTGTAGTTGTATATTATCAACGGCTCTTCTCTCTTGACCGTTGTAATATTGTAGCCGCAGCTAGGTCTTTGCTAGGGTTTAGCTCTTTCTAGTTTTTGTTGTGTTTTAGCTTTTGCAATTGGCAAAAGCTCTTCTATGTACAATGAAAGTAATGTTTACTCTTTCTAGTTTTTGTTGTGCTTTAGCTTTTGCAACTTTATGTTATTTCCTAACAGTGAAGAACCCAAAATGAGAACCAATTTTTCAATTTATAACGTTATACGTATACAACATGAAGTCGAAAAGTAGCGCCACCTGGTCGCAAATTATTGGTGGCACTTCCTTAGTGAACTGCCACCCATTTTTTTAGAGTCGGTTTTAAATGCAACCGCCTTTTAATAATATTGGTGTCGGTTGGTAGTCAATAAGCTCCAACCAGTTGAAAATTTTAATTTATTTTATTTTTATAAGTGGCGATTCATTGATAATAAGTACCACATTTGCACATTTTGCAGCGGTTCGTCTTTGAAGCATCACTTATGAAGCGACTCTAATTTAGTTCTTTCCACTAGTGATATTCAAGAAAACAATACCACATTATTCTTCACAAATTTGTTTTTGAGTTCTAGCCATGGCTACATCTAATTTCTCAGTGCCTTCCATGGTATTCCCCCTCCCTTCTTTCTTTTAATTATAAATTTTACATTGTTGTGTCTTAATAATAACAAGAATAGAAATGACTAATATTATTTTTCTTTAATTACACTGCGTGATAATAATATACACAAATATTGGAGGAAGAAGGACGATTCAAAACAGAGGTACCGGAGGTGCAAGCATGGTGGAACTCGGAGCGGTTCAAGCTGACCCGCCGCCCATACTCCTTCCGTGATGTGATGCCCCTCTGCGGAAACCTCCGCCAGAGCTAATGCTCGAACGAGCTGCCCAAGAAGCTCTAGCACACCCTCAAGACCTACCAAGCCAATGACACTGCCTCCCGGACCTTCGGGTCTCTCGACCCGGTCCAGGTCACCATGATGGCCAAGCACCCTGAAACCATCTACGTCTCCAACAGGAAGTGCTCCACCCACACCTCCACCAATGAGCCCGTACCGGACCTCGCCGACTACCCCTACGACACCATCCGTAACAAGGTTGAGCACCTCTTCTTAGCCCAGCATTATCACGATCGCAAGAAGCGCGAGGCCCGCATGGTCATGTCCCGTGAGGAGTGGGCCCGCACCCCCAACATTGACTACCTCGAGCCCATCATCACAGATGGAGACACGGGATTCGGCGGGGCCATCGCCACCGTCAAGCTCTACAAGCTCTTCGTCGAGCGTGGGGCCGTCGGGGTCTACATCGAGGACCAGTCCTCCGTCACCAAGAAGTGCGGCCACATGGCAGGTAAAGTGCTCATCGCCGTGAGCGAGCACATCAATCGACTCATTGTGGCCCGATTGCATTTCAATGTGATGGGGGTCGAGACGGTCCTCGTGGCCCGGACCAACGTGGTGGCAGCGACACTGATCCAAACGAATGTGGACATGATGGACCACTAGTTTATCCTGGTGGTTTTGAACCTGGCCCTCAGGGGCATGCCCCTGGCACCGATTTTGTTGGAGGCGATAGCAGCTGGGAAGACTGGGGTGGAGCTCCAGGCCATTGAGGATAAATTGCTGGCCATGAAGAGGCTGAAGACCTTTTCTGAATGCGTGGTGGATGCGATTAACGGGATGAATATTGGGGAAGGTGAGAAGTAGAGGAAACTGAACGAGTGGATGAACCATTCGAGCTACGACAAGTGCTTATCGAATGAGCAGGGCCGCGAGATTTTCGATAGGCTTGGGTTGGTTAATTTATTTTGGGATTGGGACTTGCCGAGAACTAGAGAAGGTTTCTACAGGTATTGGAAACATAGCTTATGTTTTCATTGTTTGCATCTTAATTAATTCCGGTTTTCACAATTTTATTTAGGATTGACAAGTTTAAGGGCTCAGTGAACGCGGCGATTGTTTGTGGCTGGGCTTTTGCACAACACGCTGACTCGATCTGGATGGAGACGTCGAGCCCGAATTTGGTGGAGTGAACGGAATTTGTGAGCGGCGTGAAGTCGATGCGGCCAGAGATAATGCTGGCGTAAAATCTATTGCCGCCTTTCAACTGGGACGCGTCGAGAATAAACAATCCGCAGATAGTGGATTTCATTCCAAGGATTGAAAAATTGGGGTATTGCTGGCAGTTCATTACCCTGGCCAAGTTCCATGCGAATGATCTGATTGTCGAGACATTTGCTAAGGACTGAAAGTATAAATATCCTAGAGACAATCAGATTTAAAGACATTATACTTGATCACAATTATTATATGTATCGTTATATATATGGTAATGCATTTATTGAATTATTGGTTTGATTGTTTGCATTATTCATATAAATGTTCCAGTGAGTTAATGTTGTTATTGATATGGTGAGATGTCAATGATAGAACATTACTCTTAAAATAGCCCCGACTAATGATTATCAAAATTGTGATATTTATAATATAATATATGTCGGCATGTGGTCTGCATCACATTCTTAGAGAATGCAGTTAGTCTCACGACTGCGAATAATGGTTATTCGTGATGGACACATGGATACTTTAGAGAGTATTGGTAAACCCTACTGATAAGTTATTTATTGTATGTCTATAAACTTATCAGTGTATAAAGCGTGTGATAATCTTTTGACTTGAGGTCAGTACGCACCTTGTTTACTGAGTGATGTACTTTGACCATGACCAATGCTTGCACGCCTTTTCGGGGTAGATATGGCTTGTGTTGGGTACATCATGATGTAAATGAAGGTGGTAGTTGAGCCTAGAAAGAACTCATTCCTCGATTGGAATTTTGAGAGAGATCACTCATAATCTCTATATTAGGTAGATTAAAGTTATTGGCCAATGCAAGAGACATATTCAATATAGTAGTTGAGTATGGTCTAGTTGTCGACTAAAGTCATTGGTCAATGCAAGAGACATATTCAATATAGTAGTTGAGTATGGTCTAGTTGTCGACTAATAAAGATGAGATAAATTGATTAATCCATTGAGATTGACACTTGGATAAATCTTAAGTTTAATCGAGTGATTCAGAATGGAATGAATTTCACCAAATCTTTGTATAAAGGTTATAATTCGCTGAGTTCAAGTGAATGTTCTTTATATATTAAGTTCGTCCAACTAACTCATCTAGGAGTTTTGTTTGGATCATCATTATATTGATGTCATATATAAAGGCATATAGAGTCACATTATTTACATTTACTTTTCAGACTTAAAAGTGTATCAAGAAAGTAATAAATATTCAATTTGGAATTGTAATATTTAATTGTTAATAATTATGATGCTTATTTATATTTGATAGAAAATATTTAATTAAATTAAATTGGGTTTGGATTTAATTATCTATGTTATATTAATAAAGGTACTTGGACAAAAACTGCTTTGAGCCCATGTATTGGACAGTCCAATCCTTTTTAGGATTAGGGTTCTGTTATGTACCTCGTATAAATATAACATAAAGTCATAAGTTGTCTATAGAGAGTTTTTAGAAAACATCATAACATTTTGAGATTGAGGAGTTCTTGAACTTTCGTGAGATTTCCTAACTTTTTTCACGATATCAATACACTGAAGTTAAATCTTGCAGTTGGAGAATTAATTGTGTGGATACCTTAGTAGTGAACTCGGATTTGGATTTACTGTAAGGTTTTCATGCTTTCTCTCGTTTATTTAACCTAGTATAAATTGATATACTTCTCTCATTAGAAATAATTCACTCCATTCCCAACTCTTGCATGGGTTTGAGATTTAATTTCTCTCTCTAGTTTTTAGTTTTAAAAAGTTTTTCTTTGGGTTTGTAAGCTCAAGAAGAATTTAGGTCATCACTTGGATTTTATTTTGATTGTAATTTCATTCAAAATTTTGGATTCTCTTTCTTAAGTCAAGTGAGTTTTTCATTATTTTCTTCATTGTTCTTCAATTTCAAGTTTGTTCTTCAATTTATGCACTTTGCCTTAGCTCTTAGATTTATTATTTGATTTGTGATTTGGTTTATGGAACCTATGTGAGTGACACACCTTGATCATAGATCGGGTCCTTGATCATTTTTATTTTAAGTATTTCCTATGCTTTGTTTTGGATTTTATTTTCATGTATGGTTTTATGTTGAGTCCTATATCTATTCTTCATTTCTAGTTATTTTTCGAAAAGACTTAAACTTTCACGTCAACTTTTATTGCTCTTTCTATTGGTGCTTTCGATTTTTATTGATTTTCTTTATTTAGAATTTTATGATCATGCATGCATAGTTGTACTTTAGGTTTTCATGCTTGTACCTTGTTGTTTCCTTGATTTTATTGCTTATTTTGATTATTGCTTGCAGTCTCAATATGGCATATGCACGAGGCATCCGAAATACTTGCTTTACTTTTCACAGATCATCATAATTATTCGTAGATAGTCATAGTTTATCGTCTATTTTTGTTAATTTCCATTTATTTTCGCTTTCCTCCAATTTCTCAAGTTAGAAACTCATTGATCTCTATAATCAATTGAATTCCGATAATACCAAGCCACACAAACCCTACCTATACTACATCATCAAAAACTTTTAAAATAGGGGTTGACTTACTTAGTTCTTTCTTGTCACCCTAGCGTCGGAACCAATTAAGGGCGTAAGATCGGATAAGATTCGATCGACCAAGAGTTATAATTGTCTATAATTGGCTTGGATACCTACCAGTTTTGGTATTGTGGTCATAAGCCCTAGCAGAGGCTGCAATAGTATGAATATGGATCTTGGCTTGCTATGATCATATTTGATATAAGCCCGTAGTCTAACGTGGGGTCGTATAATATGTTAAAACAGTGGGAGCTAATTCTTAAAGTCCTTGTTAATTAGCCCATAATTATGATCAAAGGAATTAGAATTAGAGTTCTAATTCCCACTCTATTTATTTTCTCCAAATTAGTTAAGATGCCGAATTTATCATTGAAGTGCTTGGTTGAAACGAACAAGTTGACTGGACCAAACTTTATGGATTGGTTACGCAATCTGCGTTTAGTTCTGAGACAGGAAAAGATTGTATGTGTTAGACACACCTGTTCCTGAGATTCCTGATAAAAATGCTCCTGAATATTCCAAGTTTGACATGGATATTCATGGGAAACACAAGGATGATGCAATTTCGGCACAGTGTGCCATGCTAACTGCGATGATGACGGAATTATAGAGACAACATGAACACATGGTCCCTTATGAAATGTTGGAGCATTTGAAGAGTCTCTATGCTTCACAAGCTCAAACTATAAAGTATGAGCTGCTAAAAGATCTCTTTAAGTGCCAGCTTCATGATGAGGTAAAGGTGTCTGAGCATGTCTTAAAGATGATAGGGTTGATTGAGAGGTTGTCTTCGATTGGAACGAACCTACCTGAAAATGTCTCAGTCAACTTGATCTTGAATTTGCTTCCTAGTTCATTTGAAAACTTCATTGTAATATGAACAATACGAAAGAGAAGCTTCCCGAACTTCATAACATGCATAATACATATGGGTCTTCCACCAGAAAGGGAAAAGTTGTACTCATAGTGAGTACATCTGTTACATCTAACCTGAAAGGTAAGAAAAGTAGAAAAATAAAACTAAGACTGGGCCTAAGCCTACGACTTCGAATCCAAAAGGAGGTGCTCATAAGAAGTCAACATTGATTAAAGATGTGTGCTTATATTCCAAAGAAAATGGACATTGGAAGAGAGACTGTGAGAAGTGGAAAATATTAGATATTTCCTGCTCCTTAGGTATGTTTGTCATTGGGATAAATATGTCTATTATAACTCTCACTGCTGGGTATTTGATACCGGATGTGGCTCACACATTTATAACAATGTGCAGGGGTTAAGTGACAGCAGGATGGTTAGACCTGGGGAAGTTTGCCGCGCATGGGAAATGGAGCAAAGGTTGCTGCCGAGTGTTTTGGGACTTATAGATTAGATTTACCCTCGGGTTATAAACTTTTTTTATATAATTGTTATTTTGTCCTATTGATTACAAAGAATATTGTTTCCATTCCGATGTTAGACATTGAAGGGTTTTCCTTCCATTTTGCTTATAATAGTTTTTTATTTACGCATAATTTCACCAAAACTTTATATAAAGGTTATAATCTGCTGAGTTCATGTGGATATTCTTTTATATATTGAGTTCGTCCAACTAAGCCGTCTAGGAGTTTTGTTTGGATCATCATTAGATTGATGTCATATATAAAGGCCTATAGGGTCGCATTATATGCAATTACTTTTTTGACTTAAGAGTGTATGAAGAAAGTATAAATATTCAATTTGGAATTTTATTATTTAATTGTTAATAATTATGATATTTATTTCTATTTGATCAAAATTATTTAATTAAATTACATCGAATTTGGATTTAATTATTTATGTTATATTAATATAAGTACTTGGACCAAAACTGTTTTGGGCCCATGTCTTGGACAGTCCAATCCTTTTTAGGATTAGAGTTCTCTTATGTACCTAATATAAATATAACATAAAGTCATAAGTTAACTACAGAGAGTTTTTAGAAAACATCCTAACATTTTGAGATTGGGAAATTCTTGAGCATCCGTGTGATTTCCTAACTTTCTTCACAATAGCAATACACTGAAGTTGGATTTTGCAATTGGAGAATTAATTGCGTGGATACCTTAGTATTGAACTCGAATCTGGATTCACTGTAAGTTTTTCATGCTTTCTCTCGTTTATTTATTGTATAAATATATTCGTTTATAGTATGAATATGTTGGATCTAAAAGTTTTTAAAATTTCCACTTCACGAGTATGGTGTTCGTCTCTATGAATCCAAATAAGGACTTTGCGAGATAAGGAATGCTCGCGTATGTGGAGAAAATACAGAGGGAGAAGAGGAAACACGATGTGGACACGTTGGCTCATCAGAAGTGGTTGGGTGCTAATTATTATGAATAGGGTGCTTAGGACTGTCCAGGGAGGGTTTACTTCTACTGCTGCAATGGGAAAAGGCAAATTATGCTTGAAACTATTTATATTTTTAGTTTATTAATTTTTATTGGGATAATTTTATTTTGCCCCCCAATATATGCAGTTTTTTTCACTTTGCCCCCCGAAGTATTTTTTTGTTCCACTTTGCCCCCTGATGTACAATAATTTTCGACGTTGCCCCCCAAACTTTATTTCCGGCGGAATATTCCTTCTAGATTCCATCGGCGGGCAGTTGGGGGGTAAAGTGAAAGAATCTTATAGTTTGGGGGGCAAATTAAAATAATATAAATATTAAAATTTTGTTTTAAAGTTTTATATTTGAAAAAGATATATAATTTTTATCTTATATTCACACACATACAAAGTTGTCAATACAATTCCAAATTAAAAAAATAAAACCCATAACTTTCCAATTAATATTTATAATTTTCTAAATATAAATATTGTCAATACATCTTTTATAATATTAATATTTATAATTTTCTAAATATAAATATTATCACTATATCTTTTATAATATTAAATATGAAACACATGACTAAGTATTATGTAAATTATTAGGATAAGTAACATAATAATTTATTAATATGTATTATGATTGAACAAAATAAAATAAAGGTGTATTTTGTATATACATTATAATATTATGATACGGAAAATAAAATTATCATTCGATATTATTATTTGTCTAAAAAGTGTGATTAAATACTATATTAATCATGAGTACATTATTATATAAGATTAAAATTATTGAATGATTAATATAATTAAAATCTTGATATTATAAGATTTTAATTATATTAATCATTCGATAATTATAATCTTATATAATAATTATTGTACTCATGATTAATATAGTATTTAATCACACTTTTTATACAAATAATAATATCAAATGATAATTTTATTTTTCATATCATAATAATTTACATAATATTTAGTCATGTATTTAATAATTAATAATATAAAAGATGTATTGAAAATATTTGTATTTAGAAAATTATAAATATTAAATGAAGATTTATGTTTTTTTTTTTAAATTTGAAGTTGTATTGACAACTTTGTGTGTGTGTGAGTATAAGATAAAAATTATATATCTTTTTCAAATATAAAATTTTAAAACAAAATTTTAATAATTATATTATTTTAATTTGTCCCCCAAATTATAAGATTTTTTGCACTTTACCCCCCAAACTAGAAGATTCTTTCACTTTGCCCCCAAACTGACCGTCGATGGAGTCTAGAAGGAATATTCCGCCGAAAATAAAGTTTGGGGGGCAACGTCGAAAATTATTGTACATTAGGGGGTAAAGTGGAACAAAAAATATACTTCGGGGGGTAAAGTGAAAAAAACTACATACATTGGGGGGCAAAAAAAAATTATCCCATTCTTATAATTGAAAATTTTGACTTTATTTATTTTCCTTTTTGAGCAGGGGTGACTGAAGAGCAGTTCCAGGAGACGTGGACGAGGTCGGGGGCGGCTAATGTGCCGACCGATGGCAGTGTTGTGATTGCGAAATCGAGAGTGTAAGGAAGACTAATATGGTGGGGTCTTGGTTTGGTGTGGTGATAGGGGAAAAAGCTTGAAGAACTTTATGCTGCTTAGATTTGTGAATTGAGTACGATAATAATGATTTTTCCATGTTTACGTAAATTGTAATGTTGGTTGGTTGTATGGGCAATATTTGCCCCTCAATATTGAAGTTTGATGTATTTTGAAGGGGTGTTTGTAAGCATTTCATAAGGAAGAAAGATGTTGATTTCCTTTCTTTAACATAGTGTTTGTCTGAAGTTTTCATAAGGGAAGAAGCAAATTTGTAGTGGGATTTCTTTATCGATAGATTTAAAATCCTTAACTCCAAATTCACCAACACAAAATGGATTTCTTGATCGATAGATTTAAAATCCTTAACTTCAAATTCACCAACACAAAATGGAGTCGGGTTGATACTCTCGAACCCATTCAAATAGTATAAATGGGCCGTACTGATGGGATCTAAATGGGCTGTCCAAATAACCTACTATGTTCTTTGAGTGACATATTCCATTATCATTTCCAGAATGAGACTCTCTCTCTCTTAATTCATTACTAGTGCTTAACCAGTACGATGCACGATGCATGTAGTGAATTGAAATGAATGGTGTAAATTCATTCGATTTAAATGTAATATTATTAATTTATTAATGTAATATAATAATTTAAAATACTCCAATCATGATTATTGGTCAACGCAAGTAAATTAATACAAAGGGCGTGGATGTACGCACCTCGTTTATTTATTAGTTCACCCCACTAAAAATATTATCACAAAAATGTCAATATTATCCTTAAACCCTGCACCCCAAATACTTCATTTCTTTCAACTCTCCACACCAGTCCAACCGCCGCCCATCACCGTTGCAACTGTCATGGCCGTCGTCTATTGAAAAATATAAACAAAATATGCGCACATAAATACGCTGCCGCCACCATGCCATTGAAAAAAGAAAAAGGGGAAAATGCCTTAAAAAAGATATTCGAACCAAACTTTCGAACACAATATATGTTCAAAAAATCAATTCGAACACAGAATACAAGTATGAAAAATTGATTCGTACACAAAACTCATGTTCAAAAAATTGATTTTACCATCCCCTTTAAGGCTAAAAAAGGGTTGTTCGAATATTGTTCGATCAAAAAGTTCAAACACATGACATATGCTTGAGAAACAGAGACGAACACCCATATTTTGCATCTGTTTCTTACCCTTTGTCGCTCATATCCATCACTTACCTTTCACCACCCATCACCGTTTTTAGTTCTTCCTGTTCGACGGCGGCGACGACGATGATAATGGTAGAGCTGGAGTGGTGGTGAAGGGTTGGGGAAGATGATGTGATTAGGGGTGTAGTATATTTTGGCATTTTCGTTGTTTTTTTTATTGGGGTGAACTCATGAATAGATAAGATGCGTATATTCGCGCCCTAAAAAAATTAAAGGTAAATAACTCCACATTTATATATTATGAAATAATTTTTGCAGAATACATTATACTTCAAATTATAGTTTAACTTGTTATCATCATATGACAATAGTTTCAAACTCTCCCATTTAGTTGGTCGCGAAACAATCATATCAGTCATTTTTATTACAAATCATTGAATCCATCTACTTGTTTAGTCTTTGTATTCAAAGTCAAAGTGAATATCTCATAATAAATTTTGGCTTTCTAATTATCGGTATCCGTTAGACTTGTTTGTCAACATGTGCCCCAAAGTTTATCATTAAATTATGTCATAATTCAATCACATAAATTTATTTGAGTACTACTTAGGTACAAATGAACAATCTAGTTGTACTTTGTTGTACGTTTTATTTAGAAATAATTTATATCAACAAAATTATACAATTATAAAATAAACCTTTAACCAATAAAAATCAAATAAAAAAATAAAAAAATTGTATTTAGATTATAAATATATATTAATTAAATTAAAATTAAAAAAGTAAAAAAAACAATATATTATAAATACTATAAAATAATCATAAAAATTTTAAAATTGGATTAAAATATTATGAATTCATTATTTAATAATAAGAAAAAAAAATATATTATAAAATAATAAAATAAATCATAAAAGAATATAAAATATGTTAAATATATATAAGAAATATATTTTATATACAAATATTTATCAAGTAAATTTAAAATAAAAAAATTACGAAGATAGTAATAGGTTAGTAATATAAAATAAATTTTATTTCACAACAATTCTATAGAAAAAAATTAAAAATAATTTAAATTCTGAATAATTATTTACTAAATTTTAAAAGTAACAAAACACACTTCAAATGCTATAAATAATAAAATAATACGAAACATATGAATTTAGTTAAATAAATATAACATATATGTTATAATTCTAAATGGTTCTTAATAATTTCTAAAATGAAATAAAACATAAATATAAATATTATAATATAATAATAGGAATTATTTTAAAATCAGATAAAAATATAATAAAATTATCATTAATTTTTAAATATTTATTTTAAAGACATTGAAAGAATAAATTGAAAATAGTGATAAAGAAAATCAAATAAATATATAAAAGTTAATTTTAAATAGTTTTTTATCTATTGAAAGTTGATAATAAAATAATAACAAATATCAAGAAGTTATAAAATATAGGGAACTTCTACGGTGCCTGATTAACATGGATTTGTCTTGATTTTAGTTAGTATTTTATTTAGTTTTTATTGTTGATTTTGATGAAAGTTGGATAGATTGAGCATATTTTCGTAATTTCTTATCTCCAACTTGTTTTACTGTCAAGGATGGGCAAGCGAGTAGAGTTTCAGCGAAAAGAGGCCGCAATTTGAAGAATTTGAAGCTGCCGACTTTCTACAACGGTTATTCCATCTGGAACCGTTATAATAGCCTCCCGACCAAGCCTGCCGAGCACTGCCGACCAGCCCTACCGAGCGCTGCCTACTGCTGCCTGCATCGCTCGACCAGTCCGCCCGCGTCGACCAGTTTACGTCGGTCGATGTAAGAACCGATGTCGATCGACGCACCTGCTTACGAACTCTCTGTCGCGTCGATCCTAAATGTGTCGATCGATGCCCGATCGACGCGACGACCCAGAATCGTGATTTTTAGGGTTTCTTACTGCCCAAGACTTCCCACAACTATAAATACCTTATGTATTTCATTTTTTACACACATTATCATATTCCTAGGGTTTTAAGACCTCTTAGTGGCTGACAACCCCAATGAGAGCCCGTCGATTTCTTAGTTACTCTTTAAATCTCTTAGTTTTAAATTTTAAATCTTAGATTAGAATAGCTTAGATCTTAAGTAATTTAGATTCAAGATTTCGCACCAAGACGCTGTTATTCTTCTCGTTAATTAGTAAGTCTTTAATTTCTTTCGCTTAATTAGTTTTTAATTCTTGCTTGATAGTTTAATTTAGAATAATTCAATCTTCAAACAAAACTCTCCCAAAATTGTATGATGAATTGTGATCTTGAATATGTTGGTTGATTGTGATGTTGAGATTGATGAAGTTTGTTGGCTAAATCTTATGGGTCTAGAGTTTAGAATTGTTGTAAACCGTCAATTGAGTTTTTCCAAGAGGTCGTGGAGACGATTCGAAACTCTAGAACCCTCTTTTTCTTAAACTTTTCAAAACCCTTAATTTTTATTGTTCTTCGTTCAAACCAACTCCTTGATTTTAAGTGTTTAGATTATTTATTTTTATTATTTTCTTATTCGTGAGAACAAACACAAGAGGAACTTCCGAATCTAGCTTTCCTTTGAGATCGACACGAGTCAACTTACCCACCTACAAGTGATCCCGTACTCTTGCGGGTGAACTTTTTAAAATTGACAATTTTAAATAAAAATAGGTGCATAAAAGTTTGAATCAGTGCCGTGAGGGCATCATTATTCGCTTAATCACAACTATAGGATTAAAAGATGGTTATAAATATTGATAAATAAATGAATGTAAATGCAGGGGGGGCGGGGGGCATGATTTCTTCACGGCACCGTAGTCATTTCCTAAAATATAATAAAATATTTTAAAATAGAAAGTAATATAATTAATTAATGTTGTATTATAAAAAATTATCTCCTAAATTTAGAGAAAAATAAAAAAAATGTAAATATTGTAAAAATATATAAAATACTACAAAATGAAAAAAGAACTACCAAATAAATGAGGTATCATATTACAATTTTAATTGAGGGCCTTGTATTCTATTTTATTATAGTTATTTTTTTAAAATCAGCCCGGTAATTGACTTGGGATAGCCACTGGGTAATTTAACCACCAAGCCATCGAGTCAGTTGATGAACCCGATAAATAAATTGAAATTCATATATAGATTTAAGTCATACGAAAGTAATTATATAACCAATATTAATAAATCATTTATGCGTGAATTTCTAACGTTAAATACTTCAAATCATAATAATTAGTCACAAATTATTAATATACAAATGTTCATAAATAATAATTTAGTTAGAAATTTTAAAATAATTTATTAAATTTTTTATATTATGCGATTATATAATCATGTTTTTGTTCTTCCCACATATAATCTTGATTTCAAATTTTAATCAAATAATTGTATAAAGTTATTTACCTTTCACTTATGTTCAAAATATAATTTTTTAGTTTTCTTTAGGAAAACGAAAAAAAAAAAAAGAAAAAAAATATCATTGTCAAGTTTGTGACACGTTCACGGTCAGAGTTTGGGTAATCCCAGTTTTACTCGAGTCACGTATAGAAAATTAAAAGATATCACGTTATTAGGTTTGTCCTCGTATCACCTGATCTAGTCAACAAATAAAAATATGGAAGAAAAGACAAGTTCTTGTTATCGATTATAATTTTATTTTTGTCTTCTTTGCATCAATTTTCTGGTTGTATTCATACTATCTTTTTTTTTTTAGTTAACAAAATTATTAAATAATTTTTTAAATCATATTATAAATTTTTATATTTTCGTTATTCATTTTACTTTTTTCCAATTTTGTTTATATTATATTATATTTCTTGTAATTTCTTATTATTTTTATATTTAGATAATAATTTTTTTTATAATTTAATGGTACTTTTTGTATCTATGAATTCATATTTAATTTTATAATATTAGCAACTTTTTAGTTTGTTTTTTATTTTTTTTATTTATTAAATAAATATTTATAATTTAATTATAAGTTCTTATATTTTATTTATAATAATAAAAATTTATTTGATAACATTTGACATATTTATATTTTGATTTACTTTTTCGAATTTTGCAGATTTATAAACTAATTATATATATATATATAATATTTTTGTAATTAATATTATTATTTTCTATTTTATTTTATATTTTATCGATTATTTTTTTTATTTTTAGATTTATTTAATAATTTTATAGAATCTAATTATGAAATTTTGAGTTAATTTAACTTATTTTAAGAATTTCCTGTCAAATATTATCACAAAATATTCCTTCAAAGTGTCACTGAACAATAGCTTACTTTATTTGCATAGCAGCAAGAGAGAAGGTTGAAACATACAAAGCATGTGATATATGAATTGTATTGATGCAATAGGCTTAATTATTGACGTTCAAATTATAATTAGCAACAGATGGAATTTGATCAAGTTACCTAAATACTCAGTTAAGAGAGAGATTGTAAACGGATGATAAGAGATGAAGATTCAATACATGCTGTATAGCCGATTGCCATCAGTAAGGCCCAATGGGCCAACATATATTATCCGACTCCATAAAATCTACTTTTGTGTTGAATTAGGTTTTACTTTGCAAATCTTTATGGGAGATTCGTGTATTCTATAGTTACTTTCCATGGAATGCGTTGCTCGGCCGTCAGATGGCAATCCCATTTCATGAGTTCTTGATGGATCCTTTGAATGTTATACCCTGATGCATGATCAAATCGGATCTTTTAGAAGGTTACCATTTGCTGGGGTTTTGAATTTTAACATTCAATTATATATTAAAAGTGGATAATAATTTATTATTATATTTAATAAAAGATTATATTTAAAAAAGGAATGATGTTGTATTATAATATTATATTTAGTAATATTTAATTATTTTGTTATAAAATTAGAATCATTTATGTGTGTTTATTAAAGATATGAAATCATGTGTGAAAAATTGATAATAATGTATTATTGGATGAGTATTTGATTTTTAAGCATTTGAAAAAATGAATATTCCAGTATTCCTATGCTCAATGTTTTGAAAACCGGACCAGACATCGAACCGAATCAATAACTGGTTCACAGGGTCACTGGTTCAACTGGTTGAACCGTTTTTTAAAATCGGTCATCAAACCGGAACCATATATATATATATATATATATATGGTTCCGGTTTGATGACCGATTTAAAAAACGGTTCAATTATATATATATATATATACATATATATATATATAATATATTTATATAATATATATATATATGTGGTGTGTGTGTGTGTGTGTGTTCAAATGAGAACCATGTCCTTATTGGCGAACCAGCGAACTAGTGCTTTTATTATATACCAGTAGTGATTTTATTACACAATCACAGTGTTTTATTAATATTTTAGTTATATACACCAACAATATTTTTATTAAACAATCCTAATACTTTTATCAAATAAGGAAATATACAAACAAATATGATCCATCCCATTTAATTTGATTTAAGACTCATGGTTCTCATTTGAACATAATTATATATATATATATATATATATATATATATATATATATATATATATATATATATATATATATATATATTAAATAATAATAATTATGCAATTTAAATAGCAACAATATTAATATCATACGTGCCACGTACAATTCTGTTATCCAATACATTACAATCAAAATCAATCTCATTTTGTATGAATTTATTATGATAACAAAATTTAGGATCATATAAAACAGTCTTGAAATAAAAAGTTTGCAAATAATGAATCTTAATCATTTAAGATTTTAGGATCAATTAAAACAATCTTGATACTAGGTTGATATTTGGAATAATTGGAACTACCTACTTTTAATTTTTTTAACTAAAAAAAAAAAGATTAGAACCGATTTTTACAGTTTTTACCGTTTCTTGCCGGGTGGCACTGAGTCATTAGCCACCCGGACTAAGTAAAAAATCGGACCAGTCTTGGGACCGGTTCTCGGTTAATGCGGTCGGACCGTCCGGTCCGATTCGATTTTCAAAACACTGCCTATGCTAGAGTGGGCGTGGGTTATGACGTCGATTTGCTCCTCCACGAATGTTGGACTCTCCTTTAATTTGAGAGGATCTAAAAAGCGATACGTTATCATCAATTTATATGTGAAAGTATAGTAAATATAGAGAAATAATTCGAATTACATAAAACTTACTAAACCACGAGAATTAACTAACCGAAGATTGATGCGGACAAGAGGTTGTGAGTTTGAGGGACTTTTTATGAAACTTATTTGACCAAAGAATTGAAGCAAAAAGATAGGAGAAAAATATCAAATAAGATGGAAGCCTATTGCCACAGTCGACGGTGAGAAGAAGAGGCAATGATGAGATATATTACAAGCATATGGAGAAGATAAAACTGAGAGCAGAATTTATAGAAGAACAAATATAGAGATGGTGCAATTACATTTAATAGAGGCGTGCACCATTATAATCTGGAAAAGAAGGAAAATATATTAAGTTTATAGGAAAAACATAAAAGAAATTTAAAAACTATTAGAGTTTGTATTGATCACACAGCCAAGCACTATGCTAAAACAAAGTATGAAAATCAACTCATAATAATTCATTTCCATTATTTGCTTAACAAAATCAAAAATAAAATGCGAAAAAAATCACGATAGACATGTTTTAAATTATAAAAACCCGTGAAAGGTCGTAAGTGCCTAACGGAATGCAACACCAGTAATAATCATTGCTCCAGTACGGACGGTATTTACAAAGGTCAGATTCTCCGAATCTTTCAGAAACAAACGCCTTTTGTACCTCATTTCTGCAATTAAAGCACACAATTCTTTCCCATACGCATTTGTTGAATTATAAGCTAAAGAGAGAAAAGATAAATGCTATCAACTGGAATTATGATTGTACGGGCATATCTTGGCCATATATACCGATCAACAGCTCAGCATTAAGCCACCTAACAGACTACTAACCAGTTGCTAACTAAACTACTAACAACCTCTAACAAACTTCTTAACATCATTGACTAAATTGGACCTATTAGAACAATTTACATTTTGGTCCCTGTACTTTCCATATACTTTAATATTCCCCCTTCAATCCGGACTTGCCTTGAATAATCTGCTTCGAAGTGACAGTTTGCTACAAAGACTATGAAAATATGGTGCTGATAGTGGCTTGGTGAACAAGTCAGCTGGTTGGTCCTCAGATGGAATGTATCTAACTTCTAATTTTTTTGCTAGCACCTTTTCTCGGACAAAATGAACATCTATCTCTATATGTTTTGTTCTTGCATGGAACACTGGATTTGAAGCCAAAGCTGTAGCACCAACATTGTCACACCAAATAACATTATCGGAACCCCTAATTCCTGAAGAAGAGATTCGAGCCACAGTATGTCTGAAGTGGTGTCAGCAAGCACTACAAAAAAATCCGGCAATGCTGACGGCCAAATCCGTCAGTATAGGGAATACTGACGGCCTCCTGACGGATAATGGCCGTCAGTATTTTTGTGGTCAGAATACTGACGGCCTCCTGACGGATAATGGCCGTCAGCATTTTTGTGGTCAGGATTCCAGTATCCTGACGGCTTTAACGTACCCGTCAGAAATACTGACGGCCTGCTGACGGGCATCGGCCAATTATATTAATTATTTATAAATATAATATAATATAAATTATACATTTATAAATATAATATAATATAATAATATATATTTATAAATAATATTATATATTTATAAAATAATATATTATTATTAATATACATTATATAATAAATATATATTTCAAATAATATATATTTATAATTATTTATAAATAATTATATATATATATATATATATATATATATATATATATATATATATATTATATATTTTATTTATTTATAAATATATTTATAATAATATTATGCATTTATATATTATTATTCATAAATATAATCTACATTTATAAATATAATATAATTAATTATAATTATACTTATAACTTAATTTATATATCTAATATATATTAAAAGTATATA
>BMAC01000010.1:750176-791162 GCA_014905375.1 Phtheirospermum japonicum
TGTTGGTTGGGCTCCTGCGGGCTGGGCTAGGCCCGCCCAGTTTTTTTTTTATAATATTTTAAAAATGCTGACGGGCTTGACCCGCCAGCAATACTGACGGGCCAGCCGTCAGCATTTATAAAATTAAAAAAAAAAAGGGGGGGGGGGGGGGGGGAAATACTGACGGGAAGTATTACTGACATATATTTTATTTTATAAATAATAAATTAAATTATAAATATATAATATTATTTTATATGTATTATAATTATAATATTATAAATTATATTTTAAATAAATTGCTGACGGCTTGCCCGTCAGCTTTTTTTTTCATTTTTATTTAATAATTCTGACGGGCAAGGGCCGTCAGCATATATTTTTTTATTTTTTTTAATTAAAAATTATATCCTGACGGGCAAGACCGTCAGGATAATTAAGCGGGATAGTTTCCCGCTCTTTCCCTGAGGGGATACTGACGGGTATATATGCTGTCGGCCATGGCCGCCAGCAAACCCGCCAGCATTTTCTTCCGCCAGTATTTCCGCCAGCATTGCTGACAGCTTTTTGCCCGTCAGCATATCCGCCAGAATTGCCGGATTTTTTTGTAGTGAAGTGATCTGTATTCAGACTCAACACTGCTTCTAGAAACCACACATTTATTTTTGGAGCTCCAGGTTATGAAATTCTTACCAAGAAATAGACAATGAACCCCTGTAGATCTTCTATCATCAATGCAGCTGGCCTAATCATCATCTGAATAAGCATCAATGCCCAACCTGGAAAGAGGATGAAAAAGGATTCCAAGAGAAAGACTCCCTTTTATATATCCGAGTAGATGCTTACATGCCATCTAGTGATGCATATTTGGTGCATGTAGAAATTGACACAAGTTGTTTTTACAACAAAGGAGATATCTGGTCTTGTCATGGTTAAGTACTGAAGAGCCCCAATGGTGCTTCTATACAATGTAGGTTGATCAAACAATTGACTATCCTTGAGATGCAATTTTTGATTTGGAACGTAAGGAGTGAATTTTGGCTTGCAGCTTTCTAGGCCTGTTTTGCACAACAGTTCATGGGCATAATTTGTTTGATGGAGTAGTAAACCAGGACCTGTTCTTAGAACCTCTAACCCTAAAAAGTAATTGGCCTCACCTAGAGTTTTGAGAGCAAAGGTTCGACCTAGAAGATGAATAATGTGATTTACTAAACTTGAATCAGTATCTGTGCAAGAATGTCATCCACATAAACCAAAACCACCAGGAGTTTGCTATCTGTTTTCTTATAGAACAAGGATGTAATAGACACTGAAACAGACATCCATATAGATACAAGAAAATTTTTTAGTTTGTTGAACCAAGCCCTGGGAGGCTGCCCGAGTCCATAAAGAGCTCTGGTTGTTTTGCCAACAACATTGGGATTTTGAGAGTCTACAAAGCCTTCTGGTTGAGTCATGTATACTTCTTCATTCAAGTCACCATGTAAGAAGGCATTATTTATATCAATCTACTGTATGGACCAATTTGATGTGACAGCCAAAGTAAGAATTAGCCTAACTGTGCTAAGCTTAATAACATGGCTGAAAGTGTCTAAAAAATTTGTTCCTACATGTTGCTCAAATCCTCTAGCAACCAGCCTTGCCTCGAGCCTATCCATACTGCCATCATATTTATACTTTGTCCTGAAAACCCACTTATTTGAGATAACATGCATAGTAGATCTGTAAGGAACTAATTTCCAAGTCCTATTTGTTATCAAGGCATTGTATTCCAACTGCTTTGCAGCTTTCCAATCAGGATCAAGAATAGCTTGTGAAGCAGACAGTGGTTCAAGATGAGGGATTGAGGAAGTGATTGCATATAAGACTTTAGGTTTGTGGATGCTATTTTTGGACCTAGTTATCAATGAGTGAGATGGAGGTGGATTTAAAGGTGGAGCAGAAGATAATGTAGTAACAGATGTATTGTTTGAGTGATTTAGCTATGGTGATGGAATAGGAAGATGAACTGTGAGACTTATACCATCTAGGCTGGAATGTGCAGTATTATTTGGGTGAGGAGAAGATTATGATGAGATTGTAGGTAATGTATCTTCAATGCTCATTGAAGCAGGAAGCACAGAAAGAGGCATAAAAGTTGTAGGAGTAGGTTGTGAGAGGGAAAAGGATGTTGTTTTTTTTGTAAACATTTCCTTGTAAGGAAATTCAGACTCATTGAACTCAACTGTGACTGCTATATATAACTTTCCAGTGTTGCTTAGGCATTTGTAACCTTTATGATTAGCATTTTATCATAGAAAGAGACATTTTGAGGATCTGAACTTGAATTTATGAGCATTGTATGGTCTAAGATAAGGATAGCAAGCACAACCAAAAACCTTTAGGAATGAGTAGTCTGGAGGATGATGAAAAAGTGCCTGATGAGGAGAGATATTTTTGAGGATAGGTGTTGGCAAAAAGTTGATTATGTAAGTAGATGAGTATAAAGCATCCCACCAGTATTTGAAAGGAAGAGAGGCCTGAGCAAATAAGGATAAGCCTACTTCAACTATGTGTAGGTGTTTTCTTCCAGTTTTGCCATTTTGTTGATATGTGTGTGGACATGGATGTCTAAAGTGAATTCCCAATTGTGTTAAAAATGGAACAAATGATCTATACTCTTCTCCCCACTCAGTTTGCAAACATTTTGTTTTTGTTTGAAATTGTCTCTCAACAAGAGAGATGAAATTCTGAAAAACTTGATAAGCTTGAAACTTTATTTTTAAAGAATAAATCCATGTGTATCTTGTATGATCATCAATGAAATGAATATAGTATCTGTAACCATCACAAGATAGCACATGAGAAGGGCCCCAAATATCTGAATGTAGTAATTGAAAAGGAGCAGTTATTTTAGTAGTATGAGTTACAAAGTTTTGCAGTTATTTTACAAAGTCTGAGTTGTGAAGACCAGAGAGATCAAGCTGGTACAGTCCATGTTTGAGATTGCCCTCCAGCAGAGTTTGATGTGTAGTTTTGTCCTTAACAAGACAACAGTCATGATAAAGTTCAATAAGAACATTGTTGTCTTTTGTGACTTGAGAAATACTAAGAAATTTTTTTGTTATATTTGGCACAAATAAGATATTTTTTGAGGGATAGAGGTTTAGAATGTGTAGATGTGGAGACTTCCCTGAACCAATTTTAACTATAGGAAGAGAGGAACCATTACCTACTAAGCCTTTCTTGCCCTTGATAGTCAGCTGACTGCAATGTGAAATTCTCCATGTCTACATGGTTAGTGGCTCCACTGTTATAATACCAATGTCCATCTGTAGAGACTACCTCTACACTGGATCTTGCACTAGATGAGCCTGAGGGTTTGTCACAGAGAAACTTGATCTGTTAGCATCAGAGGAAGGGCCTAAAAAATTCACATCAAATCTCTTGAAACACTTTAGAGCCATATGACCAATTTTGCCACAAAGTTGACATGATGGTCTACCATTTGTGTTCTTGTAGTATCTACCACCACTGCCACGGCCACGAAAATTTCTACCACCTCCTCGTGTGCCATTGTGTTGATAACCACGAAAACCCCCATTTCCACTGTATGCTACATTAGCATCAGGATTAAAGCCAGAATTGAG
Organism: Phtheirospermum japonicum; assembly: GCA_014905375.1. Lineage (NCBI taxonomy): Eukaryota > Viridiplantae > Streptophyta > Magnoliopsida > Lamiales > Orobanchaceae > Phtheirospermum > Phtheirospermum japonicum. Next base: position 753,782 of record BMAC01000010.1, read on the forward strand.
ACTATTTACACTAGTGTTCAAGGCAACAGATGGATGATTTGCATGAACAGCTTGTTGAAGACGCTGCTCGTGTGTTTGTAGAGCAAACTGAACTTCTTGTAATGAAAGAAGATCATTTCTGGTGGTGAGATTAACAAGAATTGACTCATACCCAGGTCCAACCCCCTAGAATATACAGTATGAGTTCATCATCACTTATCACTTGATCAATAGAGTTCAAATCATTAGCTATATTTCTCATTTTCAGGATATACTCATCAACCGATAAATCACCCTTTTTAATTGTTTGAAGCATAAATCATAAATTTAATGCTCGAGATTTTGAGTGTGATTGAAACAATTGAGCTAATGCAGTTCATACATCATATTCAGTGACACAACGTGTGAGATTCCCTAACATTGATTCAGTGATTGAGGCTAACATCGAACTGAATAGAAATTAATCTTTTCGCATCCACATCAGATAATTGGGATTAAGATTGGCGAACGTATCAATCATGAGAAATTGAGATGGAGCCGGTTCAGTTCCGAGAAGAATACCTTCGAAACCGTAGGTTTTTACAGTTGAAAGCAACTGGATTTTCTAGTAGTTGTAATTTCCTCGATCGAGGCATAGATTGAGCAGCGCAAGATGAGGAACAAAGGCAGAGATAGCTAAAACAGCCTCTGTCAGAGAGGAGAAAGACGGCGGGACCGACGCCATTGTTGAACAGTGGTTGCCGGAGAAGATGATCGGAAAAAAACTAATATTCTTTGGCTCTAGATACCATGTTGAATTATAAGCTAAAGTGAGAAAAGATAAAATGCTATCAATTAGAATTATGATTGTATGGGCATCTCTTGGCCATATATACAGATCAACAACTCAGCAAGCTTAGCTTGGGCATTAAGCCACCTAACCACTTGCTAACTAAACTACTAACAATCTCTAACAAACTTCTTAACATCATTGACACACTACGTCAAAAAGTGCTTCAGATAGCACTTTTTAGATATCATTTTTATCAAAAAGTGCTATCTAAAAAATCCGGAGCTTTTAGATAGCGCTTCTTTTGTAAAGCGCTATCTAAACATATAGATAGATAGCGTGTTTATGAAAAGCGCTATCTATTACAAAATATGTAGCAGCGCTTTTTACACAAAGCGCTATGTGAAAGGGTACAGTCTATATAGATATCGCTTGCTGAATAAAGCGTTATACCAATATTGTAGAAAATAAACTATAATAAATGAAAAAAATCCTCAAAAGTCAATGGCACGGCCATTCACTAAAATCCACCAAAAATGTCAAAACCCTCCCACCACCACCACCAGGCACATCCACCGCCCATCGTCACTACCACTTCCATAATTCTGTGAACAACCTCCATTTGCGAAGATTAATCGAAAATGAGCTTGCAAAGATCCACCATTCCCCCCAAATCAAATCGCTCCTTCAAGATTTCATTCGTCTGTTTCCTCTTCCCCTTCGTCTTCTCTATCATCGCACCTTACCATGGTCGAATTGAAGCAGCGGATACTCACCTAACTGTCCAAGCTGTCCGACCGTGATACCCACCAGATCGCCATCGAGGACCTTGAGAAGATCATCGAATTCCTCTAATAATGGCATTTCGATGCTCCTCAACTGTTTGTACGACGTCGTCAATGACCACAAGCCCGCTGTGAAGGAGGGAACCCACCTTTTGGTCGCCCTCTGCACCACCCAAGATAATCACCCACACCGTGAGGCGGCTGAAGGACTCCAATTTGCAGATCTGGGAGACGTCCCGCAACACCGTTGGCTAGCTGGTAGGGCTGTATCTGAAGGGCAGAAGCAACGGCGTGTCCTTGTTCGTGAAGCTCTGTGCGAGGTTATGAACAAGAACAACAAGGTCGCATAGGGAGGCGCGACACTATGCTTGGCGAAGATGGTGAAATGCATCTCAGACCTGCCTTTGAGTAATTTCTAGAATCTCTGTACTAGTGTTTGTAAGTACTTGAATAGTCTGAGTTTCATGGCGAAGGCTTTATTGTTGCACATTATGTCGATCTTGTACCAGGTGTATTCCCATTGCCTTTATTTTTTTTTTGTTGCTTTTATTCTTTTGCGCCACAAAATTTAGAACCATTGCTTTAGAGTATTCATGAGTGTCTTGTTTTGGCAGCCCGGATTGGGAGACACGTAAAGATGCAGCCAAAATAATAATTGTTTTATCCTCGAATGACAATATAACTGCTAAAGGAGTTGCTTCTACGTTGAATGTGCTTGGGGCTTCTCGATTCGACAAGGTGTGTATCAAAATAATATCATGTTGAATACCTCTTAATATGTTTTTCTACAAATATAAATAATTTTGTTGTTACACATAATCTGACCTGGTCCATAAATGTCCTTCATACATTTAGTTGCTTGGTTTGAAATGCTTGTGTGAGTTTGAGGCTCACCTCTTAATAAATTAAGATTGAAAATCTAATATTAACCTATTGGGTTGTGATAGTTGGAAAAAATCCTTAAGTTGGTATATATATATGTTGTTCACTTGTTAAGCTGTTCCTATATCACTACTTGATGATCTATGAGTTAATATCTAAAGAAATTTTAAACAAACAAGGTCTACGTTTTCGGCATGGTCTACTATTTTACGTAATTGCACTATTGAGTAAAATGGGGCAATCCTAGTGAGGTGGCATGCTTCTAAATGACTAACAATGTTCTTTATATTCATCCGAATCACCTTCGCATTGAAGTTCACTATGTTTTTTTTTTTTTTTTCATTTTTTACAGGCTAGTCTCTCTCTCTCTCTGTTATATTTTTGTTGTATTTTGGTTGTTTCATGTATATTATTAAAAGAGTGAAAATATTGTAATGGTTTTAATTTACATTAATTATTGTGATGGTTTTTTTTACCAATAGTACACAAGGAACTTTTGGAATTGAAATCCAAATTTGATCTAGAGTTAGTAGTTTCAAGAAGAATCATCAAAAAAATAAAAAACTAGCCACCAGTGATTTTAAGGAAGAAGTCGAGTAAATAGATATGCCTCTAGTTTTAAGGAAGTTCTCTCATTATTTTATGAAATGAGACTGTTAAACGTTTTCAGTTGTTGACTAGTGATTTTTTCATCATTGAATTTGAAAGAAGTGTTATCGTTATTCTCTTGAAAAAAATAAATTTGTCCAACACTTGATCGTCAATCAAAAGAATAGTTTAGATTGTTGAGTTTTGATTTTAAAAAAAGTTTGTTTATGATTTGGAGATATTTCTGTACTATTATAACATGATTGGTTTATGCGTATGTGTATTGACAATATGGAATAAGTGGTACTTTAAAAGTATTATTTTTGTTATTTACAAGTAATTCATGATACTCTTGTAGTAATTAGAAAGTCTCAAAGGCACAAGTATATTTGTCTGCTAGATGATTATGTAGCAATGGTGTATGTGAATTTCCTCAATCAAGTATTTATATTTTAAAACTCTAGATATCTATATATATGTTCTTGTCAGTGTGTGTTGTGTGTGTGTTGATCTAGGCTTTTAAACTAATTAATGAAGATTGTTAGGGCTTTTAAAGTTTTTCAGGTGATTTACATGGAAGAAAAACCAAGGTGATTTACAGTGCTATATGTGTGAAAATAATTTTCCATATAAAAAATATGTTAATATGCGTGGTTGTTTTATAGTGCCCCAGACAAGCTAATGGCATGGATTGCGGGTACTATGTTTTGAGATTCATGATTGACATAATTACCTATGATAAAATGACAATCCAGATGAGGTAGTGCTTTTTGATCTTAATTTTAATCATTTAAGGTAGCTATCCAATGTTTGGTTTTAATATGAAAGTATCTCTTTACTAGTTTCATGATTCTCATCGATCATTATGAAAAAGCCATTTTGTCATGCAAGGTAATTTGCATCCTCTTGCAGCTACCGGTAGGGACAAAGTTGATGATATTACCATGAGACACGATGCTTGATTCAGAAAATTCATTTGCAGGTATTGTTTCATATGTATATCAATAAGCAAAGTATTTAACTTAGAGATCTTTTGAAGCTTCTCTTTCTTATTGTAAAATTTAATTTCTTTTACAGGTTGTCTCAAGCGAAGCAAAAGATAAAAATCAAGGATAACTTCTTCTAGTCCCACTTTTTTTTTTCATATTTTCCGAAGTGATTGATGATAGAACTTGATGTTGATGTTTTGGCATATATACTTACAAGTATTTATTGTTGATATTGATTTGAGGTCCTTCATTTGTTTTGTGAATAACATTGACAAATCGTACATTTAGTGGATTGTTGGTGGTACATGAATTGTTGATATTTTGTTTGTTAGACTTATTTTGGATGGATTTTATTTCTTCGTTTTCTACATATTGGTTGGTGCAGTGATGTACAAGATTAATGTGAAAAAAATTAATATATAGCTCTTATTTGAGCAGTGCAATAAGAAAAAAAAAAGTGAGATAGCGCTTGATTGAGCAAGTGCTATAGGGAAAAAATGGTGAGATAGCGCTTGATTGAGTAAGTGCTATAAGAAAAAAATTTGAGATATCGCTTATTTGAGCAAGTGTTATAAAAAAATGAATGTTAGATAGCGCTTTTTTGTTGGAAAGTACTGTCTGAAATGCTTATCACATAGCGCTTTTTAAGACAAACGCTATCTTAGGAAAGCATCATCGGAAGCACATACTGCTCAGATAGCGGATACTTAGATAGCGCTTAAAAGCGCTATTTGAAAGAGAAAATAAGCGCTATCTGAAGCATTTTCTGGCGTAGTGACAAACATGGACCTATTAGAACAAATTATATTTTGGTCCCTGTACTTTCCATATTAATAGCATTATATAACAGACGCGTACATATTTATATATATATGTTAAACACCAATGAATAATTATTTAAAAAAATCTATGAAATTTTAATTATATTACGCGTACATATTTATTATATATATATGTTAAACACCAATGAATAATTATTTAAAAAAATCTACGAAATTTTAATTATATTTGCCTCGTAGAGCTTTGGGAATTTTATAAAATAATAAGTGGTATTGATAATGTTTGAGTCAATTTGTGTAAGTGTGATAAAAAAATACTTTGTTTACCTACAAGTATATTAAATACAGGTTGCCAACATTGTAATTTGGAAAACTGGGGATTATAGTGATAAAAGGTTTCTGGCATTATAAATTTTGGAAAAATGATGGTGGCAAATGCTCCATCTTGAAATAGCTGGCGCTTAAATATTTATACTTTTACGATTTATAATGATTGGATTCTTGAAATCTATAACATCAATCAACATTTTATTAGCTACCTAATAGTTTGGTAAATTCAAAATCATGAGGAGAAACAACGAGTCCGAATTGTTTTGACAGTGAAGGGTGAAATGCTGCATGTAGAGAAAATAAGAGTAAGATAAATTATTGAAAACTATAGCGATTGTTCAGTTACGCTACAAAACATAAAGAAGCTCTTCCCTTGAAAAGCTGAAAAACCAGCCCAACAAGATGTGGGGATTCAACTATTTAGCCTCGACGGGCGAGCCAAAGATTGCTAATCCCAATGCACCTAGTTCAAATAACTACTATTAAATTAATAGCTCTAGCCCCATACCCCTATCCCATAATTTATTGCTGACGTAGGACTTTTATGACCTTTTTGATGTATATATAATATAAAATAATTCGTTGTGAATTATGCACCAGCAGTATCTTTTTTGCCCACGTCTCATCCAAATTTCTTCCATACCTCAAATTATTTTGACATGATCAAAGAATTGTGTGAATTTTATTTGCAACTTACAAATTATATCCTATTATCATTTCACTAATCATACTGAATCATTGCTTAATTCACGTTATTATGAACATTATAATTATATAAATAAATAAGTTATCAATCTCATCACTCTCCCCTTAAATCGCAACTTTGATTTTGTATAAGATTATTATTAATATTAGCCGAAAACTTCGAAATCCATAAATTTAGAGTGGCACGTAAGAGATTCGGATGAAGATTTTTCAAGTAACTATGTCCCCAATTTATCACAAAAATTTAATTGTTAAACTAAATTGGTCACCTTAAAACTATTGGATCAAATTTGCGAAGAACCAATTTTGCAATTTATAACGTTATACGTATACAACATGAAGTCGAAATTAAGTTCTCACGTTGAACTACAAACTCGTTAGTCCTTATCCTTTCCTACTTTCTTAGAGATGTAGTTCTGGGTATAAACCGCCAATGGGATCGTGTACACCTATACTGTGTATATGTTGAACTGTTGACACTTAATCTGGTGTTCCAAATACGTGTAGAAAGAAGGTTGACACTTGGTAAAAAGTGTTTTGTTCAAGATTTGCATGTCCGTGAAATAGTTTGGCTGCTACCGGTTGCCATTAATCTTTCGTAGTAATGTTTTCATACTTACTACTCTCAGTTTGTGTCACCTTGGATCAGATTTGAGCTGCAACATTTGACTCCATTTTTGTCTCCATAAAGCTTAGTTTAATCTAAATGTCTTATTTTCCATTTGGAGGCTTCAAGAATGAGTAAGATTTAATTTAATTACCTAATTCAATTTTCAAATGGGGGGTTTTTAAAATAATAATAATAATAATAATGTTGTTGAAAATGAATTTGATAAAGTTATATTGGTAGCTTTAACTAAATATTCCAAATGTAAACGGGTTGTTAGTTTTGGAAAACGAACGTCAAATTCTTAATCTTCGTTTCAAGTAGATTATCGTGATATATTTATTTTTACAAATACATGTTCGGGTAAAGTGAGGATGTGAAACTTTCTAAGTAAAGAGGAAATGTCCAGCATATGAATGATATTTAATATTTTAAGAAATTGAATTATTAGATATGGTGGTTCGCAAACTATTTAATTTCTTGGATTTTATTTAATTTCTTGGATTTTAATTAGTTTGGGCCTCTTCTATAAGCTTTTTATTGAGTAAAATAAGGAAATTAACTTGTATTAAGAATATAAGTTTCTTATTGAGTAAAATAAGGAAATTAACTTGTATTAAGAATCCTAATTCCTACAATTTCCTTTCTTAAAAGGGTCATATATTCTGCGGTTAGAATTTTTGCTCAGTTGTTCAGCCAGTTCTCGTTCGCTAGGATAACCAGATTGATTGCGGTATATTCTGCGGTTAGAATTTTTGCTCAGTTGTTCAGCCAGTTCCCGTTCGCTAGGATAACCAGATTGATTGCGGTATATTTCGCTAGGATAACCAGATTGATTGCGGTTAGAATTTTTGCTCAGTTGTTCAGCCAATTCCCGTTCGCTAGGGTAATCAGATTGATTGCTCCTTTCGGTATTATTGTCGTTGTATTGATTGCTCCTTTCGGTATTATTGTCGTTGTATTTTGGGAGGTTCGCGTACGGAGCAACAAGAATCTTAAGGAAAGAGTTCAGCCAGTTCCCGTTCGTTAGGGTAACCAGATTGATTGCTCCTTTCGGTATTATTGTCGTTGTATCTTGGGAGGTTCGCGTACGGAGCAACAAGAATCTTAAGGAAAGAGTTTGCTCGCATTGACACTTGTCTTTTTCGTTTCGTATTTATTTACGTCTATATATATAATTGCGTTAGATCTATTAATTTAAATTATTCTTCGATATTATCCCAATTTGTTGTTGTATGATCAACAACAAATAATAATAAGAAGAAGAAGAAGAAGAAGAAGAAGAAGAAGGTTCGAGGAGTGGATGATCAAAGAGATGTATAAATCTAGTCAGGTTTCAAACCTGATCACCACTATATTTGTTGGATTCGTTGTACCATTTGAAATACAAAATTGTAGTGTGTATATATTAACGAAAAGAAATTTGAAAACTCCCAATTTGATTCTTTTTGCTATTATAACCTCGTCTAATAGGATCTTGAATGATTTTCATGCGGCGAACTTATGCCCTAAACGCCTCAACAAAGCTTACCCATATGTCCTTGGATCACGAATTTATTTACCCAACTCATCGCTTAACTCCCTAGAAATCGATGGTGCAGTGGCTTTTGCTAAATCTTATGTTGATGCGTGGTCACACTCTTGGATAAAGATGGATTTTTGATCCTCGGAAATTACACTACTTGAAAATGCAAATTAAATTGTTACTTAAATGACATTAAAATTCCCGACTTTACCCAAGGCCATTTTTTTTTAATACTTTTAATACTTAGATTTAGATTCTGAACCTCAATTCTTCTTTCTTGTAAGATTCAAATTTTTAATATTTAATTAATAATTTTTTTACATCTAACCACACATTCATCATTTATATTCTATTATCATTATATTTATATAATTATATATTACTAAACAAAATATAAAAACAAATCATCTAAACATGATTTGACTTGAAATATAATATATTATTATATTTTCATCGACTTTTCAAATATAATTTGTAGATAAAAGTAAAATTTTTTACTATTTATAGAAATCATATTCAATATTCTGAATAAGAAAATTTAAAATCCCAATGAATCATAATCCAAATAGGTCCTGAGAGATTTGTTCGTCTTAAATTTTAGTCCAACAACTTTCAAAAACTCCTAATCCAATTTTAACTGAAATTGTGTAATTTACATGAAAATTTCTAATTATGTAATGTTTTTTTTTTCTTTTTCTCCAGCGAATTTTGGTGTGATTTGATTTGAAAATCATCATATAATTATTGAAACTCTCACTTTTTACATGTTAATTTTGATGATTGCATCAAATCATATAGATCAGCATCTCACCGGTTCTAGTTCACATTCGCCAAAATCAACTAAAAGTTCAAAAGTTTGAAAAATTGGACCAAATAAAAAAAAACGATTACTGTGAGGACTAATTCTCTAATTAATCCAAATTACTTGAAGAAAAAGTATTTTTCCCAAAATTTATCTATAAACTATCCTAGCCTCCCTTCACCTCGTTCGTTAGAAGTAATTTTAAAACATTAATAAGAAGATTGGCCAATAACAGAATCTGTGATTGAGAACCCCAAGTGATGTCACTCGCCATAAAAATAGGCCAAAACCCTTGCGATCGAGCATATCCATTTGCATGTGTATGACATAATAAATATTAAAATACCCGTTGATATATATAGATAAGACTGAAACAAAGAGGTGAAAAAACAAAACCTAGTTGATAGTTATCTAAAAGAAAAAAAGTTTATTGAAAAACAGTGCGCACCAAAAGGAGTCCGTTGGGTTTTATATATTTTGAAAAGAAAAATGCAATTTTTTAACGATAAAGTTTCCGAAACAATAATAATTATTTTACGTTAGTTTTAATTTTAGTCCATAAAGTTATCATTCATTCGAAGCCGGTCATATTTCTAAATTGAAAAATCGAAGAAGTCATTCGGGGGGGTTTTCTCAAGGCATGTACACACACACATATATATATATGAATGATTTAAGGGAAGAAAAATTCGACTCTTTTTTAAAAACTGCAATTACCCATTGCAAAGAGTTCGATTCTAAGTCTAAGTAAGGATAAAATGTAGAAAAATATCCATTAACTTGTTGGACTTGGCAAAAATAGTTCATAAATACATGGTGTGGCAAATTTAGTCCACCAATTAAATTTGTGTTGTACATTTAGTCCGATTTTAGGGATTTTGACCGAAAGATGTCAGAATTCAGAGAGTGAAAAATTTAGTCCACTAATTAAATTTTTGTCTCACATTTATTCCAAAAATTGGGGTCATGTGCGTGTCACGTGCGATTTTTCGGCAAGAATTCCAATTTCGGGTGAAAATTGGACTAACTGTGCGATAAGAAATTAAATGATTGACTAAATTTGTCACCCCTGTATTTGGTTGACTATTTTTACCATGTGTAAAAAGTTAATGGAAAAATTTTACATTTTAGACCATTTTAGCCGTCTAAGTAAATACTCAATACCAAAGTCGGCTTACAAAGTTAATCATGAGATCATCAAGTGCTTTCCGAGTTGACTTTACGATTACTATCTTATCGCCAAAATAGTTGGCGATACATACCAAAAGGTGTACTTGTTACTAGTCTAACCTATATTTATTATTTAAATATAATCTTACTTTAGTTCTCTTGTTTCACTCCGATAGTATTATCGATCATATCAATGTAGAGGATATGAATGCATTTCCATACTATTCAATTTTACGTATAAGTATGAAATTAAGTAAGTGAAATAGATAAATATTCTCTTTTATTCTATGTATTTCAATTACTTATACTAGACCTTACGTAGCCTGCTCATGTACAACACGATTCGCATCTGATCATAGAAAGATTCTCTTCAAGCAAACCAACCTATCTTTTGTATCTGTATTAGGGGTTAAGTGGTAGTTGGAACCAAGACATTGGGTTATGAATCCAATGTGGTAGACATATATTTACATAGATCAATCAATAGTTCAAGTCACACACTCCCATAATCCATTTTCTCTTCGAAAAATTTCCCTCAACCTCACATTATTATTTATTTGGCACGATTTATTGAACGAAAATATCCAAAACCATATTTTATTAGTTCCAATAATCCATTATTACTCATCTAAGTGAGAAATCATTGCTTATATATATATATATATATAGGGGTGGATTCAAATGGAACCATATCATTATATGCGAACCTGCGAACTAGTGCTTTTATTATATACCAGCAGTATTTTTATTATACAATCACAGTACTTTATTAATATTTTTAGTTATATACACCAGTAGTGCTTTTATTATACAATTCTAATTCTTTTAATTAATAAAGAAATACACAAAAAATCTGATCCATCCATTTAATTAGATATAAGGCCCATAATTGATCCTAGGTTCTCATATAGAAACATGGTTCTCATTTGAACCTAATCCTATATATATATATAAAGGACCCAAAATACTATGTTTATGTATCATTGGAAAGTGCATTAACATAAATACAGCAGTAAGAAGAGGCAATACAAAAGTGTTTAAACTATAAAAACGAGTCAAGGTGGATTGTCCCACACTAGCACTTCAACGCAATAAATTACCAAAGGTAATCCTATTACAGGAATAGCCTTGGGTACACCTATTACGGTTTTTACCGTTCAATAGACGATTTGGTCCCGAGGTAAGGAATAACCAGTTATGCCAACAGATGCGGTCAATACTTCCATAAGCACACATGTAACCCAAGTTAATTCACGAGGTTTTTAAAATCCACCGGTGCGATACACATGAAAACACGTAGAATCATCATTAGGACCATCATACTTCCTGACCATCGATGAACTGATCGTATTAACCAACCAAAGTTAGCTTCCGTCATTATGTATTGAACAGAGGTAAACGTTTCAATAACGGTCGAACGATAGTAAAAAGTCATAGCAAACCGCGTAGCTACAGAGGAACATATTTACTAGTTATATCATCCACAATTGCACGAATCTCGAGACGTTCTTTGAACCAATCATAGACTTTATTGAGATAGGTTAAAATCTCCCTCTTAGAGCCATTTAAGAGATTTTCATCTTGTACAGTTCAAGCAAAAACACCCAAGTAAAAACAATAATCGGATATGTAATAGAAAGTTTGAAACTTCTTAATCTCCGATTCAATCTTCTCTAAAAGAAGAAAAAAAAAATCCGAAAACTCTTCTTTGTGGTGATAAAACCAAAATATCAAGTTGGTTCAATTGTCTTTATGTTAATCCTTATAGGTCTCTTGAATCCTCTCTTTACCTATATTCTTTTTCTTTAATTTGTTTTTGTCTCTAATGTGGCTTTTTTCCTTTTTTCTATTATTGAATTGATAGGAATTCTSTTGTTAAGACCCTATGAATCGATTAAAACCTCATATTCATAACCACGATGATTCAATAAAAACCCAAAAGTTAAGCCAAGGGTTCCCTGAATAAGAACCATTGGATCATCACGTATTCCATGAATTAGATAAAATGACTAAAAAAAACGAAAGATTTTTCTTTTTTTTTTCAAACTGTTTGAAATTTTTTTGGAGTCCGGGCGCGAGGTCAAATATTAAGTATGAATCATAGTTCAAATTTCTTAATCTAGTTCATATAGTTCGTGTTACAGATACTCAAATAAATATCTGACGAAGTCGAGCCATATCTATCAATGTGAAAGATCTATTCTCTATCACTATTAATAGAATCAATTCTAACAAGTCACACACTCATATTTCAGAAATACAGAAATAAATAAATTCCACGATCGAACTACTAAAATAGAATGGACCAGAAATCCCAGATCTAACTGATTGGTTTTTTATTCAAAAGCTACGACTTTGTGGTTCTTATATATTTAATTCATTGAAATTCCATCCAACAAAACAGAAGAATTATAAGTCTCCAAAATAATAGATAGAAATACCTTAAATAGAGCCATTGTGACACCCATCAAATGAGTCGTTCCCCACCCCGGAGCTACTTTACCATATTCTAAATTCACTGATTTTAATAAACTCCCTAAAATAGTTTGTTTAGGGCTTGTTCTAGAAATGTTCTCAATAGTTTGTGTAGCCATAAATCCTATTGTATTCATTGAAATATGTTGACTTTGTATACCCTTTCATTGTAAATAAATGATCTTATGATAGATCCATTGGGGTGTTGAAATTATATAATCATAATGGAAACGGCAATCCTAGTCGCCATCTTTATATCTTGTTTACTTGTAATTTTAACCGGGTATGTCTTATATACCGCTTTTTGCAACCTTCTCAACAACTAAGAGATCCATTTGAGGAACACAGGGACTAGTTGAAGTAATGGGCATATGGGTAAGCTCATTACTTCAATTGAGATGATGAAAAACAATTTTTTAGTTGGGACTTTAGGTAGTTCTCGAAAAAAGATAGCGAAAAAAAATTATCCCTAGAGTCGAGACTAAAAGGAATGTATAAACCAGTGCTTCCATAAATTCGATCGTGGTTTACAATTATAATTTTAACCTGTTTGTTTTATTTCATTTTGGAAATCATCTCGAAAGAGCAAGAGTAAAAAAAACAATGATTCAATACTCTAATTCTATGTAATATCCCCTTCAAAAAGAAAATAGAGGCGAAAGATACCAAAGTGGTGGTCTTGTATCAGACTGTCTATCTTCTTGTAGTTGGATCCCCACGTTTTTGGAATGCTCCAACTTTACTTGAGCATCCAAATCTTGGTCAATACCGGCAAAAGTATCTCTGAACAAGGTTCTAGCACCATGCCAAATGTGTCCGAAGCAAAGCAAACGAAGAGAACCCATCTATACTATTTACTGTGACTGTCTCGATGGATAAGTTTATTTTTGGGTTTTTGAATTACTCACTGAACAAATGGGAGAAGTAATAGTTATGTCAATTACATTCTTGTAGATAATTACTACATGCAAATGGGGGTATTTCCTTTATAAATATCTTTCGCACCTGCCTGATTCAAATGTAGGGTCAAAAGTTATTTGAAAATTACTGGAATCATAATATATTTAATAACCCTAACTCCCTGCATCCTTTTCTCCTAGTCACCCCCACCCCTAGAGCCAAGAGACGATAACGACCCGCGTGAGTGTCCAGCGGCGGGTTAGGAGCTGTTTTACAGAGAAGGGGACTTGGGCAAGGATTTTGGATTCAACTTGGTTCAGTATATATGTGCGTTCGCACTGAAAGAAAGTAAATAACTCATATTTAGGAAATATTTTGTTTTCAACTTTTTCTCAGATTTCATTCAATCATTTCACTTTTTACATCAGGGAATGTTGCCACTATTTATAGTAAATGTAACCCTAAAATATGTGACTAAGATTGCTACAGTACATTATTTCAAATCGTATGGTTGCTATTGCTACAGTACATCCTAACAGCTGGATGTACTAGATTATGGCTGACATCATCAGTAGACGTCAGATAGATTGTCTTCATCTGAGGCCCATTGCTAGTAGTACGTTCGACCTCTGGACGACCTCTCTCACGATCTGAGAGGTCTCCAACCTTGCGACCTGGCATTCCACTCATCTTCAGGTCGCCAACCTTGCCAATCATTATATGACCAGGCGACCTGAACTGATCAGGTCGCTCTCTATTATCCCCCCTCAATTCGAGTGCGGCGATAGGAAGAACAGATAGGTTGTTCCGGAGCCGAGCAAAGAATTGATGAGATAGCGGCTTGGTGAAGACATCGGCAGTCTGATCAATTGAGGGGACAAACCGAACCTGCAACGATTTCTTTGCAATGAGGTCACAAACAAAGTGAATATCTAATTCAAAGTGCTTCGTACGAACATGAAGAACAGGATTGGAGGCAACAACAATAGCACTCTGATTATCGTCCCAGATTATGGGAACAACCGGAAGAGTGACCTGAAGCTCGTGTAGCAAGGAGCGGATCCAAACTAATTCAGCAGTAGCATGAGCAAGACTACAATATTCAGCCTCAGTGCTGGACCTCAAAACGGAGGTCTGCTTCGTAGAACACCAAGAGACAATATTGCGACCTAGAAAAATACAAAAACTAGTAATGGATTTTCTGTCATCCAGATCACCGGCCAAGTCGGAGTCTGAAAAACCTGTCAGAGTAAAGAGTGAGGTTCTACTGTAGATGAGCCCATAAGAAGTGGTACCAGCAAGATAGTGCAGAATTCTCTTGACAGCTCACTAGTGTGTGCTGAGAGGACAATGCATATATTGGCACACTTTGTTGACACTGTAAGAAATATCAGGTCGAGTAATTATGATGTACTGAATAGCTCCAACAATACTCCTGTAAAAGGTCGGATCGACAGTGGGTTCCCCTTGGGACTTAGAGAGTACCGGGGAGACAACCATCGGTGTAGGGGTGGCTTTAGCTCCAGACATACCTGCTTTTTCAAGAAGAGTTAAAATGTACTTGCCTTGATTAAAATGTAGGCCCTGAGCGGTGTTTGAGACCTCAATGCCAAAGAAATGATGCAGTTCACCTAGATTCTTTAAAGAGAAGGTGGAATCAAGGTGATCAATAAGTCGCGAAATTCCGACCTTGTCGCTGCTAGTGACAAGGATGTCGTCAACATACACTAAGACCCATATGCAGCCTGAGGAAGTGTTAGAGTAGAAGAGAGAGCTATCAGCCCGAGAAGTAGAGAAACCAAAACCAATAAGAACAGCTCGCAATTTTCCAAATCAGGCGCGAGGAGCCTGCTTAAGCCTGTAAATAGCTTTCGACAATCGGCACACCTGAAGACTGGCACCCTCCTGTTCAAACCCAGGTGGTTGAGCCATGAAGATCTCTCGGTCCAGCTCGCCATGCAGAAAGGCATTATTAACATCCAATTGTTTGACTGACCAATTACAGTTGACTGCAATGGAGAGCACAACCCGGATAGTTACAACTTTAACAACCGGGCTGAAAGTGTCAGAAAAATCAAAATCGAGCACCTGACTGTATCCCTTGGCGACCAATCTGGCTTAATAATGAGCAACAGATCCATCAGCATGAGTTTTTAGTTTGAACACCCACTTGCAACCGATCAACGACTTTCCCGGAGGTAGCTCAGAGAGAGACCATGTCTGGTTCTTAAGAAGAGCTGCATACTCTTCACACATAGCCGCTTTCCACTTGGGATGTGTTAAAGCCTCAACATAGGAGGAGGGCTCCTTGAAATCGAGAAGCTGCGCATTGAGCACACTGGGCTTGTAAATTCCTGCCTTAGCTCGTGTCACCATGTGGTGTTTACCTGCAAGAGGTTTAGTACGAGGAAAAGGAGAAGCATGTGGATAGCTCATAATTTGTAATTCAACAGTAAGAGGAATAGTAGCAGGACTAGATTGGTTGGAGGATAGTGGGATTGGTTGATGGGGAGAACTGGGAGATTGGACCATTTGAAGTGGTGGCGAGGTCGCGCAGTATGGATTATGGGGTACCTGTATGAGAGGAGGCGGACCAAGTATGGAGGGCTGAATATGAGACTGTGGTGAGGTCGCATGTGGTTATGTGGAGGTTTCATGTGGTTGTGTGGAGGTCTCTGGTACACGTGGCGAGGTCGCTGGCACATGTGGCAACGTCGCATGTGGAATAAGAGGTGGAGGACCAAGAATTGACGGTTGAACATTGGAGCAGGAGTGAGGTTCAGAATTTTTAGAGAAGGAAAATTTGAGCTCGTCAAAGATCACATGTCTGGTGATTATAACTTTTTTATCTAGCAGTAGGACTTTGAAACCCTTATAGTGTTCACTGTAACCAAGAAAAGTACTAGGAATCGACCTGAACTGAAGCTTGTGTTTATTGAGCTGTCTAAGATGAGGGTAATAGAGACACCCAAAGGGTTTAAGATGAGTGTAGTTGGGAACTTGATTTAGTAGGAGCTGATGAGGACTTTTGTACTGAGTGGTTTTGGAAGGTAATCGATTAATGAGATAGACAACAGTGGTAAAGGCATCATCCCAGTATTTGATAGGTAGATGAGAGTGAGAGAGAAGAGAAAGACTTTTTTCAACAATGTGTCGATGCTTTCTTTCAGCAAGGCCATTTTGTTTAGGAGTGTAAGGGAAAGAGATTCTATGATGTATTCCAAAAGAGTGAAACAGGTTTGTGAGAGCTATGAATTCTCCCCTTCTATCACTTTGTACCGACTTGATTTTAGAATGAAACTGAGTAAGAATAAGATTTTGCAGATGAGTGAAGCCAGCGAGCACATGAAATTATGCTTTAGCAGATAAATCCAGGTGTATCGAGTATAATGATCAATAAAGAAAACATAGTAGGAGAATCCATTCGAGGATTTGACAGGAGTAGGACCCCATACATCTGTATGTACAAGGTCAAAGGTTTTTGTATATTCGGTTCCTGAAGGAGAAAATGGTATCTTATGACTTTTACCCTGAAGACAAGCACAACAAGTAAAAAAAGTAATTTTATTAACATTGGAAATGGAGAGATACAAGTTTTGAGAACTTCTTGTAATACATTATTGGCAGGATGCCCTAATCTAAGGTGCCACAACTGTAAATCTTCTTCTTTATTTTAATCACTGGACTCAGTGATGAAGATACTAGGGTCTTGTTTCATGAGAGAGGTAGATGTGGTTGATGACGAGCTGGAGTTGTTGGCGAGCTGGATGTTAAATTTGTAAAGGCCATTCCTAAGGGAGCCTCGGAGAAGAATTTGATGTGTAACCTGGTCCTTTACATAAAAAGAAGTAGGACGAAATTCAAAGTAAACAGAGTTATCTTGAGAAAATTGAGAGACACTAATGAGGTTCTTAGTGATGTGTGGAACATGAAGAAGTTTTTTAAGTAAAAAGGATTTGTTGTTGGAATGAAACTGAGAATTACCAATATGAGAAATACACAGACCTGATCCATTCCCTACTTGAACCTTGTTGTTTTCTTGGAATTCTAAGGCGATATTGAGATTAGCAAGATCATTTTTGACATGATTAGAGGCTCCAGAGTCTGCATACCAGCTCGCATCGCTGCCTGAATCTGACATCAGTGATAAGGCAGAGGGATCAATGCACTGAGTCACGGGATAGGCGCAGTAGGAGCTCGCTGAAGTGTTAAGACTATTCTGTGCATTGGACTGTGCAGTGTAAGCTGTATCAAAATGATAATATCACTTGTCAGCATAGTGGTTAGAGTAACCACAGATTTGACAAGACGACCTGTTTCCTGGTCTGAAACCTCTTCCACCTCGTCCTCTGTAGCTGTTGGTCCTTCCTCTGCCACCTTTTTCAGGGTGGCAACCTCTTCCTCTGTTTGCTCCTGCACTAGTCCATGTGTCCTTTTTCTGACTAGAGTACTGATTGGCGATGTTGATAATAGGGCTTGATCCTTCTGTGTTGATGAAGTTGGATGCATTTCCAACTTCTAGTCTATTCTCAAAACTTAATAACACAGATAGAATGTTCCTGAGGGTGAGTGAGTCACTCCGGGCTGTAGCTGCTACCACCATCGGGTCAAAATCTCCTCCAAGTCCGGTGGAAACATGCATTACTTGATCTTCTTCTGAAACAGGTTGACCAGCTGAAGCTATCATGTTACAGCAAGTTTTGATTTTGTGAACATATTCTCTGATGCTCATGGTTCCTTTCTTGATAGAGGAGAGCTCCATCTTGTACTGCATCTTCCTAGCTGCAGTTTGACTGGAAAAGTTGGCCTCCAGAGTTTGCCGGATTTCTCTTGAGGATGCAAGACCAACCATCATGGTAAGTAGTCTTTCAGAAAGAGATGAGAGAAGCCATGATGCTAACAACTGATCTTGCCGAACCCAAAGCAGGAATTCCGGGTTTACTGATCCTTCGACGATCTGAGATGGAGGTCTGATTTCTCCAGTGATACAGCCTTCAAGCCCGTATCCTCTGACGGCTGTGTAAACTTGCATTTTCCAAAGTAGATAATTTGAGTCATTTAGTTTGATTGAGATGAGCTGATTTTGCAGTTGGATAGATGAGTTTGAACTTTGAGAATAAGGAGAAGTATTCTGAATTACTGAGTGAGAGCTCGCTTGAGCCTCATGATATGGAGGTGTGTTACCATCCATGAGATATAAGGGAAGGAAAGAAGGAGATGAGAGAGGAGGTGTTCAGAGTCAGGTAAAAACCTGCTCTGATACCATGAAAGAAAGTAAATAACTCATATTTGGGAAATATTTTGTATTCAACTTTTTCTCAAATTTCATTCAATCATTTCACTTTTTACATCCGGGAATATTGCTACTATTTATAGTAAATGTAATTCTAAAATATGTGGCTAAGATTGCTACAGTACATTATTTCAAATCGTGTGGTTGTTATTGCTACAGTACATCTTAACAGATGGATGTACTAGATTAGGGCTAACATCATCAGCAGACGTCAGATAGATTGTCTTCATCTGAGGCCCATTGCTAGTAGTGCGTTCGACCTCTGGGCGACCTCTCTCACGACCTGAGAGGTCGCCAACCTTGCGACCTGGCATTCCACTCATCTTTAGGTCGCCAGACAATAGGTCGCCAACCTTGCGACCTGGTACTGCAATCATCTTCAGGTCGCCAAGCATTATATGATCAGGCGACCTGAACTGATCAGGTCGCTCTCTATTACGCACTGCTTGTCCTTTTTGAAGATATCTTAGTTTAATAACTTCGGATTTTATTTTTATTTTTTGAAATATTTTTAAAAGTTCTAAATGGATACTTTATGTCCTGTTTGTTCTAGGTTTGGAAGATCAAATTGTATTGGTAATAACGGATACTCGTTTGCTCTAATATTCAAAATCAAATACTTGATCAATAATTTCTTACATCTAAATTTTATTATATAAACATATATTATTAAATACTAGTAAATAAAATATAATACATCATTCACTTTTTGAAATGATTTGCATAAAATAAAATATAATAATAAATTATCATCTGTTTTTCAAAAATAATTTGATATTTATAATAAAAAAGAATTCTAAATCCTTATTAAAATAAAAAGGAAAATAAAATTAGTATTTACATAATTTTAAATACTCCAATATTATAATAGCAAAATTAAAAATTCTAAACCGTTAATACAAGGTTTTAATAGTTTATAATCATTGTCCCCTCCTATAAGACCGTCAATAACATTGTAGATACAATCAGAAAACTTGTCACGTATTACATCTTGAATAATAAATCAAAACAATTTAAGAGATACAAGAAGAAAAGCAAATATGATGATCATTCAACTATTTCAATCTTTGTTTATCTAACTCGTTAATTTATTTCACGTATCCAATTTGATGAACTTCTCTCGGGATTTGTTCTGTTTTCTTATTATCTTATTTGGCCCGGCTTTTACTGCCTTGTCGTCCTGGATGTTATCCCTAAACTCTTATAAATACAGGCACTTGGCCTCACCTCCTTGCACCGTTTAAGTTTTCCATTACAGCTGTATAGTCAAAAAACAACACCACATTATTCTTCACAAATTTGTTTTTGAGTTCTAGCCATGGCTGCATCTAATTTCTCAGTGCCTTCCATGGTATTCCCCCTCCCTTTTTCTTTTAATTATAGATTTTAAATTGTTGTGTCTTAATAATAACAATAATAGAAATGAATAATATTATTTATCTTTAATTACTCTGCGTGATAATAATATATACAGATATTGGAGGAAGAAGGACGATTCGAAGCAGAGGTAGCGGAGGTGCAAGCATGGTGGAACTCGGAGCGGTTCAAGCTGACCCGCCGCCCATACTCCGCCCGCGACGTGGTGGCCCTCCGCGGAAACCTCCGCCAGAGCTACGGCTCGAACGAGCTGGCCAAGAAGCTCTGGCGCACCCTCAAGACCCACCAGGCCAACGGCACTGCCTCCCGGACCTTCGGGTCTCTCGACCCGGTCCAGGTCACCATGATGGCTAAGCACCTCGACACCATCTACGTCTCCGGCTGGCAGTGCTCCTCCACCCACACCTCCACCAACGAGCCCGGCCCGGACCTCGCTGACTACCCCTACGACACCGTCCCCAACAAGGTCGAGCACCTCTTCTTCGCCCAGCAGTATCACGACCGCAAGCAGCGCGAGGCCCGCATGGGCATGTCCCGCGAGGAGCGGGCCCGCACTCCCTACGTTGACTACCTCAAGCCCATCATCGCAGACGGCGACACGGGCTTCGGCGGGGCCACCGCCACTGTCAAGCTCTGCAAGCTCTTCGTCGAGCGCGGGGCCGCCGGGGTCCACATCGAGGACCAGTCCTCTGTCACCAAGAAGTGCGGCCACATGGCGGGTAAAGTGCTCGTCGCCGTGAGCGAGCACATCAACCGGCTCGTCGCAGCCCGGCTGCAATTCGACGTGATGGGGGTCGAGACGGTCCTCGTGGCCCGGACCGATGCGGTGGCAGCGACACTGATCCAGACGAATGTGGACACGAGGGACCACCAGTTTATCCTGGGGGTTTCGAACCCGGCCCTCAGGGGCAAGCCCCTGGCGTCGATTCTGTCGGAGGCGATGGCGGCTGGGAAGACTGGGGCCGAGCTGCAGGCCATCGAGGATAACTGGCTGGCCATGGCGAGGCTGAAGACCTTTTCCGAATGCGTGGTGGATGCGATTAACGGGATGAATATTGGGGAAGGTGAGAAGCAGAGGAAACTGAACGAGTGGATGAACCATTCGAGCTACGACAAGTGCCTATCGAACGAGCAGGGCCGCGAGATTGCCGATAGGCTTGGGTTGGTTAATTTGTTTTGGGATTGGGACTTGCCGAGAACTAGAGAAGGTTTCTACAGGTATTGGAAACATAGCTTATGGTTTCATTATTTGAATCTTATTGATTCCGGTTTTCACGATTTTGTTTGGGATTGACAGGTTTAAGGGCTCGGTGAACGCGGCGATTGTTCGTGGCTGGGCTTTTGCACAGCACGCCGACCTGATCTGGATGGAGACGTCGAGCCCGGATTTGGTGGAGTGCACGGAATTTGCGAGGGGCGTGAAGTCGATGCGGCCGGAGATAATGCTGGCATACAATCTGTCGCCGTCTTTCAACTGGGACGCGTCGGGAATGAACGATCAGCAGATGGTGGATTTCATTCCAAGGATTGCGAAACTGGGGTATTGCTGGCAGTTCATTACCCTGGCCGGGTTCCATGCCAATGCTCTGATTGTCGACACGTTTGCTAAGGACTTTGCGAGACGGGGAATGCTCGCGTATGTGGAGAAAATACAGAGGGAGGAGAGGAAACACGGTGTGGACACGTTGG
Organism: Phtheirospermum japonicum; assembly: GCA_014905375.1. Taxonomy (NCBI): domain Eukaryota; kingdom Viridiplantae; phylum Streptophyta; class Magnoliopsida; order Lamiales; family Orobanchaceae; genus Phtheirospermum; species Phtheirospermum japonicum. The sequence continues at coordinate 775,426 of BMAC01000010.1, forward strand.
CTCATCAGAAGTGGTCGGGCGCTAATTATTATGATAGGGTGCTTAGGACTGTCCAGGGAGGGATTACTTCTACTGCTGCAATGGGAAAAGGCAAATTATACTTGAAACACATTTATATTTTTCGCTTGTTGATTTTTATAATCGAAAATCTTGATTTTATTTATTTTCCTTTTTGAGCAGGGGTGACTGAGGAGCAGTTCCAGGAGACGTGGACGAGGTCGGGGGCGGCTAATGTGCCGACCGATGGCAGTGTTGTGATTGCGAAATCGAGAATGTAAGAAAAACTAATATGTTGGGGTCTTGGTTTGGTGTGGTGCGAGGGGAAAAAGCTTGAAGAACTTTATGCTGCTTAGATTTTGGAATTGAGTACGATAATAATGATTTTTCCATGTTTCCATAAATTGTAATGTTGGTTGGTTGTATGGGCAATATTTGCCCCCCAATATTGAAGTTTGATGTATTTTGGGGGTGTTTGTAAGCTTTTCATAAGGAAGAAAGATGTTGATTTCCTTTCTTTAACACACTGCTTGTCTGAAGTTTTCATAAGAGAAGAAGCAAATTGGTAGTGGGATTTCTTGATCGATAGAGTTGCAATCCTTAACTTCAAATTCAACAACACAAAATGGATTCGGGTGTTGAAACTCTCGAAACCGTTCAAATAATATAAATGGGCCGTACTGATGGGATCTAAATGGGCTGTCCAAATAACCTACTATGTTCTTTGAGTGACATATTCCATTATCATTTATAACCATGGTTAAATAATGATATATATGTCTAAACACATATAAATCAAATTATTTTTACATGATTTTAATATTCACAACACTATCTTTAAATATGTTACAGACTAACCAAAAATAAAATTAAAATTATTTTCCTAAATTAAACGTTATTATGACTAAAATATATATTTTTAAAATATTTGTGTTTACATATACTAATGAAATGGTTATTTTTTATTTTATATTAATATTTATTTTTCAAATTGGAGTAATTAATTTATTTCTAATAAACAACTCACAATGTTGATGAAAAATATTGAGAATAAAAGAATTATTTATTTTTCATTTCTCATTTTATTTCTTTTGATTTAAAACCTGAATGAACAAACATCCTATCGTAATATTTGTTTTATTGTAATTATCCTTAGATATCATCCCTAATTACTCTATTATATATCTTACTCATCTTACTCACCGAGAAGTAATTATTACCGTAACAGTAAATATGTTCATTAAACATTTTTTATTTTATTCTTTGGGCAATTACTTATTTATATTTAATTAATTTTCATATATCTATCTTATACCATGTTTTTTTATTATTTGATTTGTTGTTGATTTATATTTATAACTTTAAACGAACCAAATGCAATTACTAAGAAATAAAAAATCAACAAAATAACAACCATTTTAAGAAATTATTTGAAAAAAAAAAGTGCACAGAATAAACAGAAAATTAACTACAAATCAACCAAACAAAATCAGAGGACCTGACATGATTATAAATCCAACATCAACATAAAATCGTGTAAATAAAACTTATAACTAAATTACAGATCAAATGTACATAAACCAAAATATGAATATAAATAATCTTACAAGTCACCTATAAATAAATCAGAATCAATATAACAACAAAGATAAATAGCAGCAACAAGAAAATAAACTGATAGTAGAAAGAAGATGTACAACCAGTACTCAGGAGATGCACGACCCATATACAATAGAAAAACATAAAATAAACCAAATAATATAGATATTTGGATGATAAACAACAAAGAACCCCATAATAAACATATATTGGATTTCTTTCATCGTCTGGGGACTGATTTCCAAACTGTAAAACTCTATTGGACTTTCAGGTACAGTTCTTCAAGTGTAAAGATTTGTCAGACAATAATTAATCGATTTGGCAAAAATAATTCATCCCACCCACAACAAATGATTTCATGAATAAACTAGAATTTATTTCGTGCACTCCAATAAACAAGAACATGTATTTCATTCCCTATAATTTAAAAAAATATTTACATTGTAGTACAAACAAACAAATGTAATACATACAAGCCACGCCAAATCTTCAATGGGACTCGATTGAAGAAAAACAACGCCTCGGAGAACATTTACACATACTTACAAACAAAGAAAAAAAAGCTAAAATCTGATAAGCATATCAGAAGACCATAATTTTACATATTAAAACAAACTATAAAAAAAACCTACATTCAATCTCCGTCGATTAGAGGTGGGCGGGCGGCTCCCTCCGCCCCGACTCATAACGCACACGGACTGAATCCACTTTACTCGTGCGATGGCATAGTCATTGAATACACCATCCGTTTTGTCGTCGTATCCAAATGGTCGCAGCCTTTGCCGGTGGTAGCAAGCCCAACAACCTTACAGCAGCAGATGCACCCATCAAATTGCGTGTTTCGCCGCTAGCAACCCATCACCAATCATAGCCGCCCGATCCTTCTTCTCCAGGCGGTGGCATCGAGATAGCGGTGATAACCAGATCCAATAATTTCACAAAAATAGAATTATGTCAAATACTAGATAAACATTTGATTTTCCAAAGATTTACCAACACGACCGGCTCAAAATATTTATTTATTTAGAAAAACTTTTAAGGTTGAAAATTTTTCCCTTGAAATTTGCTTGAATTGATGCAGGGAGGAAGAGCAAGAAAAATAGGAAAAAAAGAAAAAGAAATTATTAACTGGAAAAGAATAAGAGAACTCTGATTTTAAGGGATTCAATTATATGGCAAAAAATAATTACATTACCTTAAATATATTTCATATATTCCACATATAAGTGTTAACTAGAGCCTCGTATTATTGAAAAACATCCACAAAGCTATAAAGATCATTCAAGGCTTTGGTGTTTGCGTTTGAGATGGCTAGTTCATAGGCCGTCCAATCAATCTCGTTTTTAAGGATGATGTCACCACCTGGATCATCCCACCCAGGAGCCTCCCAGCCGATCAATATCGCATGCCATGATATTTTATCCATGGTATTGATATAGGCACGCATCCTCATCTTCTAGACTGCATAGTTGCTCCTGTCAATAATTAGTGGTCGGATTACAACATTTATCATAATATCCATAACTTTCCTATATAGAAAAAAAAGGATCAGCACTTAGTATCGTCAAGTGCCAAATAAGTATTTTGAAGGCCACAGATACTAGCATAATAGCAATCAGAGACTGAATGTTGTCGAGATATTGGAACACGAATACTAATATTTAGTAACACACACAACAAAAATGATAAGAATAGAGTATTTAAACTTGTCTATGAGTTAAAAAACTCATAGGTTGTGACCTCAGGCCGAAAAAGATATTACTAGAAAATAGTGTAGTTGTTTTACAGAAGATATTACAAAAATATAACATCTAGTAATATGTGAAGAACTCCTGAACGAGTAGGTTCTAATTAGCATAGAGTCGTCCATAAAATCTTCAAGTTGATTAAACATAAGCTTGAAGAATATGAGCTGAATGAATGACAATAACTTCTCTTTCTTCACGATAATTATTTTTCTGTATTCTCTAAAAGCGTACGTATGAAATCCAAGTACTTAGATATTTATATACAAATGTGTATCTCCATCTTTTTAGAAGAGTCTTAAAATATCAAAAGAGGAATAATAATATCTTGATATTTTAAGCAATAAGATAACTATGAAAATACACTTTCCTACTACTAAATGATTATTTTATGACATTCATTTCTCCTTTCTATTTTATCTCTCTCACTTGTAGATCCAAGAAAAATTACTATTATCTCCGTTCTTTCCGTTTGAAAGTCAGATGATGGAACGGGAAGACCTAGGATGTAGAAGAGTATTGTCTAATCCAAATTTTATTTTCGAGGATTTTTTTTAAAATCTCCCAAATAAATAGGCTTTTTTATCCTAAACTCTCAATACTTTTATTTTTTTTAAACAAATTGCCTCCTAAACTTACCGAACTGACGAATTGTCTCTTGTATTGAAGTTCTTGCAAAAACCTCTTGTGTAAACAGGCAAACTCATATTTCCAAACGTTCACGTGCCTCAACTCCAGTACCATCGTGTTCAACATATTTTTGCGACTCTAATACACAATTTATTATGATCCCAAACGATGAATTCAAAAGTTCTTGCTAATAACCACGTCCACTGAATAGAAACATTATACTAAACAAACTGAGAGCTTAGGGAAAAAAGACCATATGCAGATAATGAAGAACCATAAAACTTAATTACCTGGGATGTCTGTGCCCATAAGAAATCCCTGAGCCACCCATTAATAATTATAGAATTCTGTGCGAAGTATCCTGACTTAATTATTCTATCAATACATTAAGTCGAAGTAACTAAGAACTTCAGATTTAAGTAGGAATATTATTGAGTAATCGGAACTACTTCGATATATCTATTTTTTTTGTTTCTATTCACACAGTTTTTGTGAATTCATAGAGAATTTGCTTTCCATTTCTTGGTTCCAAACTCTTATTTCAATAATGTCATTGATAAACAATTTGTCGGATAATAATCAACGCAATTACCATAAAATATATAGATTCCAAAATCAATACTGTAATTAAGTAATCGTTTCTTTCGAATATCAGTTTCCAATTTCTAATTTCCAATCAACAACGGGTAAATTAGGACATACACGAACACATACTTCACAAGCAACCCAATATTTCTTAATGTCTCTCCTGTTGAGAATTTTATTTTTGGCAATTTTTTCTTTTTTAGATGTTTGCCTTTCTTGGGCTCAAAATAAATTAGGACTCTAGATTTAATTTCCTAGTTTGTTTTTAGGACTTTATTTAATTTCTTAGATCATGTTTAGGATTTGTTTTACTTGTTTACCAAGTATAGGACTCTAAGACTTGTCTATTTAAGACAAGAAAAGGACGCCAAGCAAGACAGTTTTTGAGACGGACGTACGACTTTTGCAAGAGAGCATCACAGCAAGGACGACGCAAGCAACAACGCAAGAAGAACAAGCACCTGAAGGACTTGGAGCTACGATTCTAATAGGAGATCTTTGGAGTTGCGTAACCAACAAAGAAGATCAACATACCGAGGCTACAAGTATTTTAGTATCAAAGTTCTGATACTAGGGTTTTTCGTATATTACTTTTATTATTTTGTATTGATTTTAAACGTTATAAAGTAATATAGTTTTCGGGTTTGTATACCCAAGTTCACAAGCACGTTTGCTTGTGAACGAAGTTCAAATTGCTGTGTTTATTTTTAATATTCCGCTCCCTATTTTAATGATATCTATTTGATGTTATTTTCGGTGTTATTTAACATCAGTCTTAACATCTGTTATCTAACTTCTGTTTACATCTCTTAAACTTATTAGTGTTGGTTCTGGTGTTTTCAACATCTAACTTAACACTGTTTTACCAATACTTATTTTAATAATTGTAGGTCTACAAATTCACAATTGGTATCAGAGCGGGATACTTGACGTACTAAGTATACCGATCCTTATTTTGTAGGTTGCTATGGACTTACAGGGAAATCCAAGGCGTCCGATCCTCAATGGAGAGAACTACTCTCTATGGAAATAGAGGATATTGTGGCACATGAAGAATATCGATGAACGTGCATGGAGAACCATTCTGGTAGGATGGAAAAAACCACGAATTACTGATGTTGATGGCGACACCATCATCAAGAAATAAATAGACTGGACCGCTGACGAGATAGCCAATTCAAACTGGAATTCCAAGTACATCAACACACTTTGTGGCTATGTTGACTCAAACTACTACAAAGTAATTAAGAAGTGCGAGTCAACAAAGGATGTGTGGGATGCATTGAAGGGGGTGTGTGAAGGAACCCAGAGCGTGAAGAGATCAAGACTAAGAATGTTGACTGCGACTTTAGAGTCAATGAGGATGGATGAAAAAGAGTCCATCATGGACTATGCTATGAGACTTTTAGACATCACAAACGAGTGCGGGGAACTTGGTGAAGTGATGAGTAACTCACATCTTGTGAGAAATCTACGTTGATCCTTCTCAGAGAAATTCAATACTAAGGTGGTAGTTATAGAAGAATCTAAGGACACAGATGATTTAGATTGCGACGCTTTAGTTGGATCGCTCAAGAAATTTGAGATGGAACATCTTGGTTCCAACTCAAAAGAGAAGAATGTTGCTCTCTCATATGATGTTAACTCCGATGACGATGATGAAGATTTTGATTTGAGAGGGTTACTTGATAAGATCGAAACCACCACACTTAGAGACGAAGAAGTGTCCTATGTGACTCAACGTTTTAACAAGTTCTTAAGGAAGAAAAACAACTTTGGAGGATCAAGTTCAAATTTCAAACCACAGGTGCCCACACCAAAATTTACAGGCGTGCAATTTCCAGATCTCGGTCGTCACCTTCGGTATCCAATACATCTAGCTACCCAAAGCCCCTCAGTGAAGTAAAATATTATGAATGCAAAGGTTGGAGACACTATAAAAACGAATGTGCGAATACTCCCAGAAAGAACAACTTGATTGCAATGGAGTACCCTAAAGATGACGATAATTTTGAGTTGCCTAAATATGTTTTTGACTTGTTTGCTAATGTTGTATGGGATGATGACATCCGTGTTGGTAACACCGAAACCAACACCTTGTGCCTGAATGCAGAGGTTGATGAATCTATTGACGAGTACGAAAAGTCGGTCATCGAACATAAATAATTATTTACTAGTTGGGGAAATCAAGTACTCAAAGTCAAGGATCTTATGATCGAGGTGGACAAACTGACTTAAGAAAAGGATGACCAACTAAATATAATTGTCCGATTAGAGATGTCCCTCAATAAAAAGGATGCTGAGCTAGAACGAGTAAAGACTGAATTGAAGAATGTTCAAGGAACCATCACAAACCTCATATGTTGAGACAAGGTATCAACCATGGATTTGGTGACCTTGTACATATGATAAATGCGAGAGCACTTCCCCATGAGTCACCCTCCTGCAACGAGTTTCCAAATTTCTGGTCACTGAAATCCCTGCCTTGCCAAGTGGTGGCGCAACTGACTACGGATGGACTGCTGGAATAGAGGTAGGCAACTCATTGCCATTTCCAAGTTTCTGAATAATTTTGTGCAAATCGGAGTGAATAGCGGGAAGCGACGATGTTGACTTCATGACGCTAGCGCTAGACAAACCAATTAGGCGCATTCTCCCCAGGAAATATTTCGCTCACCTTAGAGCCGCAAAAGTTATTTGATCCTAAAATAATCCTAACAACTAACAACTGACAAATACACTAACCTACGGGCCTAAAGCTCACTATTACTTAAATATAACCCTAAACATAAATAATATGAAAGTGATGCTTAACAGAATGCAGACTGTGAAGATGAAGGCATTATAGTTTTAAGGTGATGAGCGACCACTTTCGTAAACAATTTTAAAAACCACATTGCAAATACTTATAGGTCGATAATCCTTTGTAGATTTTGGGTTTCTAATTTTAGGATTTAGAACAATGTGTTTATTGTACAATTAATTATTATTATTTATTTAAATGAACAAATAAAGATAGCAGGAAGTAAAAATTTTAGTGCAATACTATTATTTGATTTATAGCACAGTTCCATGATTTCTTGGCTAATTGTATCCACAAAACCTCCTTAATATTAATCTTTTGATCTTCCACCAGAAAAGCACAAACGATCTCTTCCCTTAGACAGCATCACCACACAACACTCCGCCATATGGACGCTTCATAACGAAAGTACCTATGAAATCCATTAATCAAAGTTCTATACCATTGAAATAAATTCAACAGTATTAATATAAGCAAAAGTAAATCTGACACCCAAAATTACAAATATTTGTAGAAAAGTCAAAACTAAATGTAATTCTCAACTAGTTCTCATTCTCAACAATATGAAGAGCTGTATTCAACTATTCGCTTGAAACTAAGAAAACACAAGCACTGCATAAACTTATTAGGGAGAAAGTCACCTAAAAAATAAAACTATGTACACTAATATATTTGCCGTGCAGATATAATTTAAGGCCTAAAGTTTTCAACCCATGTCAAAATGAGAATATATAAAATGAATCATAGATTCTGACAAAAGCTAGAATTAAATATATTTTACCTTCAAACTCATCAGTTTCTTCTGAACTTTGTCCAAAATATAGTCGTGGTCACGTACAACCAATCTCCAACGGCATCCCAGAAGTTAAAAAACGTCATTCTCCACGATTCCTTCACCAATATAGAACCAACAACTCCCCAAAACCCAATAATGAAGCCCAAGATGATCAATATGCCAAGGACTTGCAAAAACGATAAGCTTAGAATGCCATCATTGCCATTCTCATCAATATCTCCACCTTTAATATTATTATTATTCGGTGGGTTGGGACGATCTACAGGGCATAGCTGGAGTGGGCTTCCACATAGTTCACCGTTCCCGGTATAAGCAGATGCATCAATGCTCTGCAATTGAGTACTTGACGGGATTTTGCCTGACAAATTGTTCTTCGCCAAATCAAGAACAGCTAGAAAATGCAACTGCGCCATGCCAGTGGGAATTGCACCAGTGAGCCGGTTGCTTGACAAATCAAGGCATTCTAGCATTTTCATCATACCAATATCGGGATTTATAGTTCCTGTCAAGCTATTACTTGACAGGTTCAAGGAAATTAAACCCCTTAGAGAGGAGAATGATCCTGGAATGTCTCCAACTAATTTATTGCTCGAAAGGTCAACGAGTTTAAGAAGTGTTAGAGTCCTTCTGTATTGTAATTCCTGACCTTTCCAAGAAACAACGGCATAGTAAATATATTCTTGAACATGCATAGCTTCAGAAAAAGAGTACCTCAAGCTCATGACCCAACCGGTATCCTCTTGAACCAAATAAGTAAAGTTATCGAAGCATGGAGGTATTTTTCCTGATAACTGGTTACCAGAGAGGTCCAACACTTGAATACGAGCAAGACTGCATATTTGTTGAGGGATACTACCTTCAAATTTATTGTGACGAAATATCAAATAACCCATGTTTTCATGGTATGCGCCTATCCATGTGGGGACGTTTCCTGTTAGCATGTTAGCTCCAATATCAATTAGCCGCAAACGTTTGCAGTTCTTTAAATTTGAAGGCAACTCCCCAGACAAATTATTATTGCCCAAGTATAATGTACTGAGGCCCGACAAAGAACCCAAAGCATGTGGAATCTCACCAGAAAAGCTATTGTTAGACAAGTTGAGTATGAACATATTTGTCATATTCTCCCAGCAATTGGGAAGCTCTCCAGCCAACTGGTTGTTGGAGAGGTCAAGCAACCAAAGCATGATATAGGGCATTGTGCATAAAGATGAAATTGATCCTGAAAACATATTTTGTGAGAGCTGCGAAATCTGAATATCCGGAGGAAATAATGGTATAGGACCTGTAAACTTATTATAACTAACATCTATCATTTTGACGAACTTTGATGAGAAACCAGGAACGGTTCCACTAAGGTGGTTATGAGAGAGATTTAAGTATTTCAGCACTGGAGACAAACTCCAAAACCACTTAGGTACTTCACCTGATATACCAGTGAGAGAAAGATCAAGCCTTGAGAAATTACTCTGCGTCCGGACCCATAACGGAAATTGTGGGCCCATGTTGCAGCTTGCTAAACCTATAGCATCCAGTTGAAATGGAGGAGTCCAATCTGGGTTGATGTCGAGAGTCAATGGATTGAAGGACAAGTCCAGCTTCTTTAAGTTGTGAAGTTTGTTTAAGTTGGATTCAGTGATTGTGCCTTTCAAGGAATTAGAAGAAACATCCAGCTCTTCAAGCTTGGAAAGCTGCCATAGACTTGAAGGCGGCGTTTTTAGTTTATTTCCCCAAAGATACAATATTCTTAAATTCGTGGCAACTGGACTCGTACTTGTGTTGAGTAACCAATCGACACTGAAAGAAGTGAGGTCATTTTCAGACAGGTTAAGGATAGAAAGAGATGGTGTAGAAGAAGAGGAATTGAGAGAAGGACCTACAGAAGAAGGTTCGACATCGACAAGTCCACAATTCCGTAAGTATAGTACCTGCAGAGAGTGAAGGTTCAGTAGATGTTGTGCCCAATTAGCATCACTTATTTTTGATCCACTCAAACTAAGTCCAGACAACAAAGAGAGATCAGAGTAAAGCCAATTGAGATTCTCAGACCACATATTATTATATGCAAGAGCGAGTGTTTGAAGGTTGGTAAGGTTCCCTAGTTGAGGAGGAATAAGCCCAGTAAACTTATTGTCTGTGAGATCAAGTGTTTGAAGGCTGGTAAGGTTCCCAAGCTGAGGAGGAACAATTCCAGAAAAGTTGGACAAACTAAGTTTGAGGTGTTGTAATTGGGTCATGGAACAGAGGAAATCTGGAAATCTGTTCCCTCCAAAATCATTCTCACTCAGGTCCAAATCTTGCAGATGATGCAAGTCGAGCAACGCAGAACTAATCTCACCTCCCAAATAAACATCATATTCATAATCACCAGGAAGCAGGAGCGCCATCACGTGACCAGTGGTGTTGCTACACCGGACGCCCCTCCATTTGCAGCATTCCCTTTTTCGGGTTTCATTTCCCCACGACGACAGAAGGCCATAGTCGTCTATAAGGCCTTCCTGGAATCGAAGAAGAGCTTCCCTCTCCTTCTCTACGCACCTTATTTCTTCCCTGTGATAACCAAATACGAAATCATATTTCACATTGCACACTAAAACAATAAGGGCAATGGAATTAATAATAATCATTCTCTTATTGTCATACATTTTTTTTTCCTTCTGGAAATTTCTGGATGCAAAAAATATATATGAAGGGGAAAAAAAGTTATCTGGATTGGATGATTAGCAATATGTGGCTGATAACTAACTGACCAGATAACAGTACAAGGACAAATTTGAGCTGACTGACAATTTTTTAAATTTTGTGGTAATATAAAAGATTGAGTGCATTTGAAAAAGAAATTCATAGACCCACTAGGCCAAATCTGGTGAATTTTTTTTTTACAACTATGACTATTTTGACACTTTGTCTCTTAAATTTTTTTTTCGTGCAAATTACCTCCTAAATTGTACGAATTTTGCACTTAGCCTCCTGAACTCCCGTTTATGGTGGAAATTCTAGTCGAATCTCACTCGTGTGACATGCACGCTAACATATAAAGGGTAAAAATGACTTTCCATCTCCTACTCATGACTCCAACTCAAAATAATGGCACGTGAGAACTACGTAGGTTCCAAATCCTACTTGTATAAATATATTAATATGAACATTATTTTAACATATCACAAGAGTGCTCACGTGCCATTATTTTGAGCAGGAGTCATAAGTAGAAAGTCGGTTTTGTTGAGAAATTAATTCTTGGTAATAATTCCTATTTTGTTATTTGCCTTTCTTGGGCACAAAATAAGTTAGGAAACTAAATTTAGGAATATATTGTGTTCCCTAGTTTATGTTTAAGACTTTATTTGTTTACTATATTGTGTTTAGGATGTGTTTTAGGTATTTACCAAATTTAAAAATTTATATTTGTCTATTTAAGACAAGAGTTCCTAAAACTTGGAGACATTGATTTTACGCACGGATTTCTTGTGAGAAGGACGCACGAGACAAGGACACAAGACGGCAAAGCAAGAAAGCAGAACACGAAAAACTACTTGGAGCCATTGATCGAGATTAACAAGCTCTTCGAAGTTGTGTGACCAACGGAGAAGATCTTGTCATTCCGGCAACAAGTATTTAGTATCAAGTTTATTGATATTTAGTTTTCATATATTACTTTATATTTTTGTATTGAACGTGAAGAAGAAAGTAATATAATTTTCGGATTTGTACACCCAAGTTCACAATTATTTACTTGTGAACTGAATTTGTTATCTCGTGTTCTTATCAATTTATTCCGCTGCATATTTTATATATTACTCTGGTCGATTTTACTAACCAATGTTGTTAAACATTGACTAACAACATAGTGAATTTGAGAATTATTCTTAAAACCATAAACCTTCTAATTTTACAATTGGCATCTAGAGCGGGTTACTTAACCTCTTAAGTATTGATCCTTATTTTGTAGGTGCTATGGATGCTCAAGGGCAACCCGAGGCCTCCAGTCCTTAATGGTGAGAATTACTCTCTCTGAAAACAGAGAATGAGATGGCATTTGAAAAGCATCGACGAGCGGGTTTGGAAAACTGTCCTCATTGGATGGGAAAAACCACGTGTCACGGATGGCGAGGGCGATACCATCCCCCAAAAGGAGGAAGAATGGACTGCTGATGAAGCAATTGCTGCAAATTAGAACTCCAAATGCATCAACACCTTGTGTGGTTATGTAGATGCAAGCTACTACCGCATCATCAAGAATTGCGAGTCAGCAAAGGATGCATGGGACGCACTCCAAAGGGTGTGTGAAGGAACTACAAGCGTGAGGAAATCCAGATTAAGAATGTTCATATCCACCTTCGAGGCTATGAGAATGGATGAGAAAGAGTCAATCATGGACTACTCCGTAATATTGTCGGAAATAACAGAAGAGTGCAGAGAGCTTGGTGAGGCCATAACTAATTTTCGTCTTGTAGGAAAATTACTGAGATCCATTACGAAGAAATATAGCATGAAGGTGGTGGCCATAGAAGAATCCAAAGATGTTGATAACATCGATTTCAACACCTTAGTTGGAAATCTCAAGCAATATGAGATGGAACACGTTAGCTCTAGTTCGAAAGAGAAGAATGTTGCTTTTTCTTCCGATTCAATTGCAGTCGAGGATGAAGATGACGAAGAGTTCGATTTTAATGGGATTATTAAAAAGATGGAGTCAACTACTCTCGGAGAAGATGAACTGGCCTTTGTGACTCAACGCTTCAACAATTTCTTGAAGAAAAAGAACAATTTTGGAAGCTCAAATCCAAGGAACAGGCAACAGGCATCTACTCCAAAGTTTACTGGACGTACTCTTCCCCAATCTCAATCCACAACTTCAATTCCCAATGTGTCCAGTTCAACAAAACCACTCAACGAGATTCAATGCCACGAATGCAAAGGTTGGGGATATTACAAGAACGAGTGTCCCAACACTCTTAGAAAGAAAAGCATGGTCGCTACTGATTTCACCGAAAATGTTAATAATTTTGAGTCAACTGATCCTGTTCCAGCTTTATTCTCCCATATTGTGTGGGACGACGATGTTCATGTTGGTTTTCCTGCAGACAATATCGTGTGCCTGAATGCCGAGACCACTGATTATTATGAGGAATACGAGCAGCTAAGTGTTGACCACCAGAAATTGTTTGTCAGTTGGAGTAAACAGGTACTCAAGGCCAAAGAGCTCAAAAAAGAAGTAGAAAAGCTAACCAAAGAAAAGGAAGATCAGCTTGACATTATTGTCCAATTGGAAACTTCTCTCACCAAGAAGGACGCTGAGGTGGAAAAGTGAAGTATGGAGGAGGCGCAAACGGCCAAATCATTGGCCAAGGGACTCTCCATGTTCCTGGAGTTGTAACACTGGAAAATGTGCTGCTAGTAGAAGGACTTACTGCAAATTTGATCAGCATAAGTCAATTGTGCGACGGAGGTTTTAGCGTCAAATTCAACCGTTAAGAATGTGAAGTCTATGAGGAGAATGGACAATGCATTCTCAAGAGCAAAAGAACCTCAGATAATTGCTACCAAATTCAAAGTGATGCTTTTTGCAGACTGTCTCAATTGAGTGATGCGAAGCTGTGGCATCAAAAGCTTGGACATGTCAACTACAAGATGATGGACAGGTTGGTTAAGGAAGAAGCTGTGAGTGGACTGCCTAAGCTCAACACCAAGATCATTCCGGTGTGCGAGGCATGCCAGAAAGGGAAACAGGTCAGGGTGCCACATCCAGTCCAAAAAAGTCTCACTACATCATCTTGATTTGAATTGCTTCACATGGATCTCATGGGACCACTTGAGGTTGAGAGTCTTGGTGGTAAGAAGTATGTTTTCGTTATTGTTGATGATTTCTCTAGGTTTACTTGGGTAGAATTTCTAAAAGAAAAATCTGAAGGCTTTCAAAAACTTGCAAAGAAGCTATGTGTAAGATTTAAAAATTGGTAGGATTAGAACTGATCACGGAAAGGAATTTGAAAACGCATCTTTTTCAAAGTACTGCACTTCTGAGGGTATTAGTCATGAATTTCCTTCTCCAATTACCCCTCAATAAAATGGCATTGCTGAACGTAAGAATAGAACTCTAGCGGAGATGACTAGAACTATACTCATTTCTAATGGGATAGCTAAACGTTTTTGGGTTGAAGCAATGAACACTGCATGTCATATCACAAATAGGGCTTATTTTAGACCAGGTTCATGTGCAACTCCCTACGAATTATTGATTGGGAAGAAACCGAACTTGAGTTATTTTCATATTTTTGGATGTATTTTCTATGTGCTTAACAATAGAAATCAGCTAGCTAAGCTCGACTCAAAAAGTGATAAGTGCATTTTCATGGGTTATTTCCAAAATAGTCATGCATATAGGTTGTTTAACCTTCGGACTCGAAGCATGTTTGAATCAGTGAATGTCAAGTTTGATGATCTAACGAGTGGAGTCAAGCCTGACGAGGATAATGATTTGGTTTATGATCAAAACCCTCAAGGTAGTGTCACTCCTACTTTAGTTGTTGGTGCAGGTATTGAGAACAAAGATGCAGGTGCTGAACTCAGAGATTCGAGTGATGTTGATAACAATGTTGATACTGGGAACATCGAGCCAAGTCGCAGATTCTGATTCTGATTCAGAAGAAGAAGATCCAGCTGATCCTATTGATCTTCATCAGAGGGATGTTCCATCCAGAATCCAGAAGAACCACCCCATGGGCCAAGTTATTGTTGATTTAGACGAAAGAAGTACAAAATTGAGAGAGATTAATTTCAAGGAAATGGTCAGGTATGTATGTCTGTCTACTAATTGTTCTAAGATTCGTGAGTCTTTGTATCTTTCTAAAATAGAGCCCAAGCGAGTGGAGGATGCACTCAAGGATGAGTTTTGGATTCGAGCAATGCAAGAGGAGCTGGACCAGTTCGCCAAAAACGATGTTTGGGATTTGGTGCCACGACCAGAAAATTCCCATGTGACGGGAACAAAGTGGATATTCAAGAACAAGACTGATGAGGCTGGGAACATTGTGAGGAACAAAGCACGACTTATTTCACAAGGGTATACGCAAATTGAAGGAATTGATTTTGATGAAACTTTTGCCCTTATTGCTCGCATTGAGTCGATAAGGCTTTTGCTTTCTGTTGCATGTTATATGAAGATTTCATTACATCAAATGGACATTAAGAGTGCTTTTTTAAATGGAGTCTTAAGTGAAGAAGTGTATGTTGAGCAGCCTAAAGGATTTGTGGATCCTCAAAAACTAAATTTTATTTTAAAACTGAAAAAGGCTCTTTATGGTTTAAAACAAGCTCCAAGAGCTTGGTATGAAAGGCTAACTCAACATTTGATTTATTTGAACTTTAGACGAGGGGAAGTTGATAAAACTTTATTCCTTCTTAAATCCAATAAGCACATCTTAATCGTCCAAATTTATGTGGATGATATTATTTTTGGTTCCACTAACGAGGAGATGGTCAAGGAGTTTGTTACTCGGATGTCCGATACATTCGAGATGAGCATGGAAGGTAACCTCTCATACTTTCTTGGTTTACAAATAAAACAGTTTGATGACGGTAT
>BMAC01000010.1:791697-808363 GCA_014905375.1 Phtheirospermum japonicum
GGTAATAACCTAATTTCTTGGTACAGCAAAAAGTAAAATTGTATTTCTCTTTCTACAGCTGAAGCCGAGTACATTGCAGTTGGAAGTGCGTGCACACAATTAATGTGGATGAACCAAATGATTGAGGACTACGGTCTACACAGTAGTATCTTGACGGTGTTGTGTGAAAATTCCAGTGCCATTGACATCTCCAAAAATCCAGTCCAGCATTCTCGAATCAAACATATTGACATAAGGTACCACTTTATTAGAGACTTAGTTGAGAGGAAGATTGTTAGCCTTGAACATATTGGAACTGATAATCAGCTAGCTGACATCTTCACGAAGGCATTAGATTTCGAGACCTTCTCTCGTTTGAGAAGAGATCTCGGTATGTGCATTGTCTAACCAATGTTGGTTTGTGATGTTATGTCTTATAAGCATCAGTCACAACATCTGTATAATCTTGCATGCATTTTTATCTTTCTTTTCATACATAATTCTAATGCATTGAGTTTGATTGAAAGTGCAATAAGGTCCTGTGTTGCAATAAAAGTAATGACAAAAAGGACCAACCTCTTCAAAATTAGGCGATTGTGGGACTTGCCTGCAGAAACTGGCTTTCTCCCAGGTCCAAAAACAAGAGGTGTTTAACAGCAATTGCTGAATATTAAAAGACTTAAATCCCTTCAAGGATGAAGAAAATCTGGACTCAAATGCTCCAATCTTTAAAATTCACCTTCTTTAGAGATCTTGACGTAGTCATTAACTTGGGTTAAGGGGTAAGTTTCCATTGACTTCACCTAAGGGCAATGTTGATTCATAATGTTGTTAGCAATAAAAAGCAACATTGGATCAAGTCACTGAAATCTGAATATGTTTTTGTATAATCTTTTAGGTCATGAATCTTAGGCATCCCGTAGGACATTCATACTTTGTGAAGATGCCATCTTGCTATGCGTTTTATTTCTTGTGTTTTTATCTTACTTGAAATCTCTTAATTTCGTTTTGAATTGAGCTAACTAAGTGTTTCAGTGGAGTTAAAATCGGACGGCTGGACAGGTAATAACGAGGTGAATTTGGTGAGTGAAAATTAACATTTCACAAAATAGTTACAACTGTGCTGATGGTTCATTAAAATTCATCTTTGTATTTCGGCCAATTTTGTAGCTCGGGTTGTGCAATTTTATTTTTTTTTAAAAAGAGGGATAATTGAAAAGATAATGGGCTTGTTAGTGTGTTAGTGTTGCCTAAATTTAGGGGGAGTGGTGTTTTATAAAAAGGAAATAAAAATCGTGTTTTACTCCTAATATCAACCGGTGAGAAATTTTGAGAATTTTCCTTTTATTTTTACCTTCCCTCTCCTCGTGCAACGGTCACTTTTTGGGAGATAAAAAACTGAACTCTTTTTACCGTTTGCTCACAAAATCCCTTTCGAATTATAACTCTCAAGAATACTTAACCCTCTCCAATTCTATCGATTTTCCTATTGGTAGTGTATCTGTGCGATTTTGCAGAATGTCCAGTTCGCCGCCGCCGTCCTCATCTGTCCCAGAACTGCCTGAAGAAGTTCGTCGCTCCGGCGAATAGGTCCCGTTGCCATATCTAAAGTTTGGTGGCCTTGATATTCGCGAGGAAATCGGTGGCGGTAGTTCTTCAAACCCACCACTATCAACATCACCACCACCTTCGCCGACGCCCGATTCTCGCGCCGCCGTGCCCGTTTCGTCACCAGTCGATGCCACGCTAGTAGCTCAGTGTTTCCTAGACAGCCCAGGAACGAAATTGATGTGGATAATCCCCCGGATTTGGCGTTTGTGGCTGAGACTCTTGGACACATGGGGAACCCAACCCTGAAGCGGTCTAGGCGCCTGCGCAACATTCCTCCCGGCGTTGTGCCGCCCGCTATCCCGAAAAGCAAGGCAGGGCCGCTCCGCTCCGTGCCTATCGAACATATGAACCTCAAGGAGGATGTCACCGTGATGTCCGACCCTAATGATGAAGACTTTGTGCCTGCTGCTCCGGTCAAGGGTTCTGTGCCGCCGCCATCTTCTGCCAGAGTTTACCGGTGAAGAAGTTTACTCGCCGAAAATAGCTTGTGCGCAAAGCCGACAGGAGATCAAGTCAACCATCGGTCAAGGTTTCTCCTAAGTCCTCTGCGACTGAGTATTCCTCCCCTCCTTATACTGTGCTAGATTTTATCACCGGCGAAGTTACCAGTTCCGCTAAGCCGCCTGCTGCTGATCCCCCGTCGTCTCCAGTTCGTGCTGCTACACCTGAGTTTGATACGGGTCTGTTTGAATATTCCCCTGACTCCATGTTTGATATGCCTATTCGTGATTTTGTTGCTGCTTGCAAGAAGGATAAGAAGAAAAAGAAGGCTGTTGCGAAGGACGATGTTGCTTGTCCTGTTGGTACCTCTTTACGAACATCGCGTAATTCCCTGTCTGTTTCGTCCTCCCGCACTGCCTCCGTTCCCTTTCCATCTCATACTCCTACGCAGTCCTCTTCAGCTGCCTGTGATCACTCAGAGTCCTCTACAGGTGCTGCATCTTCGACCCCTGAACTCGAGGACATGGTACCCTTTTCAGAGAGATTCATCACTGTGAGGCTGCAGAGCTTTTTGCTGCCTACCATATCCGTCATATGACTGCCGAGAAACGAGTCCCAGTTGAACTTTCTGAGAAACACAATCTCATTGCCTATCTCCGACACAAAGGTATGTATTCCACCGTGTCAACGGACATGCCTTTTGTACGTGATATTGTTGTCGAGTTCTTTGCCAATCTTTTACCATCTATCGTCGATTTGGAGTCGGTCAATTATGGGAAGGTATTTGTGCGTGGCAAAATTTTTTCGTTCACCCCTGATTTGATTTATGAGTTGTATGGTATTGAGTCTTACCGGGGTGACTCGACTGTGGATGATTTGAATGAGGTCATCACGTTTCTGTCTGGTAGGATGGTTAATTCTTGATTTGAGCAGCTTCCGAGTACACGTCTTTCATCTTTTCACTCTATTTTGCATAAGCTTTCCATTTGCAATTGGGTGGTCCCCTCCAGAAACACAACTTGTGTTACGCGGCCTCAGGCCCAGTTCTTGTTTCGTCTTGGGAGAGGGATCAAATTTAGCTTTGGTCAGCATGTTTTTGATACAGTCATTAAGTTTGCCACCACGAAGTCCTCGGCATCGTTGTATTTTCCTTCTTTGATTTTCAGCTTGTTAGAGAATCAAGGTTTGCAGCTTAGTCCCGAGGATGTGCTCACGGGAGAGGCTGAGTGGTTTACCTTGCGAAATCAGCACGTTACCGGTGACCGGGTCATTGATCTACACTGACAGGCTCCTTTTCAAGCCAATATTGCTAGTGGTGTTGGTACCGGCAGTCCCAACATGGTCACTCTTTCTGCACAGGTTATTCGTGCGCATGTGGCCTCGATTGATTTGCAGATGAAACAGCTTAAGGCGCTTCGGAGATCTCTCTTGGAGGCACTTTCGCTTTCTGGGCAAAAAGGGGGAGATGTGGTGAGTGACGCGGAGAAGGATGGTGAAGATGAAGCTATTGCTGCTGATGAGAATGTTGCTGGTAAAGATGTTGATGCTGTTGATAGAGATGATGTTGAAGATGTTGTTGCTGCCGAAGCCTTGGCGAGCTTTGCTCAGGAAAGGAGGAGGAAGCGAATTCGAGCTCGCGATAAGGCTTTAAGGAGATTGATGCGAATACAGAAGAGGAAGAGGAAGGAAGGTGGTGAAGGAACTTCCACATCCCTTCGTCGTTCGAAAAGGGTTCGAGGTCAATAAGTTCCTTGTTAGTTTGTGTTGTTAAGTTTTTTGAACAATGTTGGTTTGTACTGTTGGTTTGAAATTTAATAATATTGAGTGTTTTGTTTAAGGGGAGTTGTCTAACTTAGGGGGAGTTAGTGTGTTATTTTCATTTGTACTTGCGTCATAGTATTTTGTTCAGAAAGGCAAAAGGGGGAGATTGTTGAGGAATTAATTTTTGGCAATAATTCCTATTTTGTTATTTGCCTTTCTTGGGCACAAAATAAGTTAGGAAACTAGATTTAGAAATATATTGTGTTCCCTAGTTTATGTTTAAGACTTTATTTGTTTACTAGATTGTGTTTTAGGTATTTACCAAGTTTAGGAATTTATGTTTGTCTATTTAAGATAAGGGTTCCTAAATCTTGGAGACATTGATTTTACGCACGGATTTCTTGTGAGAAGGACGCACGAGACAAGGACGCAAGACGGCAAAGTAAGAAAGAAGAACACGAAGAACTACTTGGAGCCATTGATCGAAATTAACAAGCTCTTCGAAGTTGCGTGACCAACGGCGAAGATCTTGCCATTCCGGCAACAAGTATTTAGTATCAAGTTTATTAATATTTAGTTTTCATATATTACTTTATAATTTTGTATTGAACGTGAACAAGAAAGTAATATAATTTTCGGGTTTGTACACACAAGTTCACAAGTATTTACTTGTGAACTGAATTTGTTATCTCGTGTTCTTATCAATTTATTCCGCTGCATATTTTATATATTACTCTGGTCGATGTTGCTAACCAATGTTGTTAAATATTGACTAACAACATAGTGAATTTGAGAATTATTCTTAAAATCGTAGACTTTCTAATTTTACAGGTTTTACCCCTTATTATTTGATTTATAGCAATATCATATGGCTGCGAACCCAAAACCCATATGTTGAACTTAAAACCTCAATAGAGTTCCATGATTTCTTGGCTAATTGTATAATATTAATCTTTTGATCTTCCACCATAAAAGCACTAACGATCTTTTCCCTCATACAGCATCACCACACAACACTCCGCCATATGGACGCTTCATAATGAAAGTACCTATGAAATCTATTAATCAAAGTTCCATACCATTGAAATAAATTCAACAGTATTAATATAAGCAAAAGTAAATCTGACACCCAAAATTACAAATATTTGTAGAAAAGTCAAAACTAAATGTAATTCTCAACTAGTTCTCATTCTCCTCATCAGTTCAATATGAAGAGCTGTATTCAACTATTCGTTTGAAACTAAGAAAACACAAGCACTGCATAAACTTATTAGGGAGAAAGTCACCTAAAAAATAAAACTATGTATGATGCGGACCAAAATGTCCATACGTAATATTATTTGATATATGAGGTTATTTGTGGTAAGCGACCTCATTTGTGGGAGAGGGTGTTCCTCCTATAAGATGAGCGAGCTGTGTTGTGATTTTGAGAAGTGAGCGAGCTGGTTTGTGAAGAGTAGCGACTTGTAGTATGGGGATGAGTTTTCATATAGGGTCGTGATCTCTTGTGGTTTGGGCTGTGTACTTGAGCCCGATATGCGTGGATTGTTATGGGCCTGGTGGGCTGTATGCCACGGCTTATTTTGGTACTTTATTGAAAATTTTATTGTTTATGGGAATTTACTATATGGGAGGAATCCTAATTATAAGACAGTTGTGGTATTTATGGAATTGTGGTGTGAGAAGGTAACCCTAAATTGTGGAGRATTCCTCTTATCTCTATAAAAGGAGGTGTATACCTCTCATTATTCCAGGCCTGTGATATCATTATATTGCATTATTGTTGAGAGAAGAAGTGGTGATTTCGCTTATTAACTTAAGCGTTGGAGGGGTTTAACGGGCTCGAAATCCGGCCCGTTCTAGGCATTGTTTTGCAGGATCGGCGAGATCGCTTGGAGGATCGTGAGATATTGGGAAGGTCGCTTTGACGTATTTGAAGTTCCGTTTAGGTCGTTGATCTCAATTTTGAGGTTAGTACCCCCTTTATTTGGTAGTTCAACTTTTTGGACTCATCAAATTGGCGCCGTCTGTGGGAATCAAATTGATAACTCACTGTTGGATTATCCATTTTAAGATCCGATTTTGAATTGAAAACTAAACTCGTAGGGCTTTCCAGTGATATATAGTTTGGTTTTTAATTTATTACCGATTAAAACAGTTTAATCTTCAAAGTTGGTATATGTGTGCTGAGAACTTTGTGTCAGTTTTGTTTTGATCCTATATGGCTTGATGGTGATATGATATTTGTGGTTGTGGGAAATGGAAACCTTTGATGTGAAAAATGTTTGATTAACATGTTATTGGCGCGAGTAAGGTTGTGATATTCGATATTTTCTATGATTATGCTAACGAATTTGGGTGTAGGGCCTGTTTAGGTCGTATTAACCTAGGGTTAATTTGTGGGTTGCCCACATGTAATTCAGAGATGGGCAACCCAATGCGAAGAGGTCGCCAATGTTTAAGGTCATGTACCAGGTCGCGTTCAAACATTGGCAAAAAGGAGATTGGAGAATTATGCTACCTAAAAACAAAAAGGTCGCGTAGATGGATGTTCGAGGAGAGGTGAATTTTCCTATAGCGCCAATATGAATATGTATCGGGTACGCTTTTTAAAATCTCATGAAAGGGACAGTTTTCCATTTTATGCCCTATTTATTTTTATGTGGTTGAGCATTGGATTTATACGATTTAAATGATTATGGTGTGTGATTCCGTTTAAATGGTATTATGATCWGAGTTACGGGGAATACGTATAATTAATATGTTACGGTCTCCGCGACCTTGTTACGGTCTTTGCGACCTCCTTACGGTCCCGTGCGATCTCATTATGCAGAATAAGGTATGGCTTTATGGTTATGAAAATGTTTAAGCCTCAACGGCCAGAGATTTTATGGGTTTTATGTTTAAATCCCGACGCTTTTATTAGGTCGATGATTGTTTAATTCTGACGCTTTTATTAGGTCGATGATTGTTTAATTCCGACGCTTTCATTAGGTCGATRATTRTTTARTTCCGACGCTTTCATTAGGTCGATGATTGTTTAATTCCGACGCTTTCATTAGGTCAATGATTGTTTAATTCCGACGCTCTTATTAGGTCGATGATGATTAAATTTCGACGCTCTTATTAGGTCGATGATGATTAAATTCCGACGCTCTCATTAGGTCAATGATGATGATTAAATCCTGACGCTCTCATTAGGTCGATGATGGTTAAATTCCGACGCTTTCATTAGGTCGATGATGGTTAAAACCCGACGCTTCTATTAGGTCGGCGATGGTTTTTATGGTTATGGGCTGACGCTTGTTTTAGGTCGGCAGGCTGGGGAGAGGGTAATCTTGTGTTGGAGGGCACCTCTCTCGCAGTGAAGTGAAAGTGATAGTGGGCTGACGCTTGTTTTAGGTCGGCGGGGCGGGAGAAGGTAACTCTGGACCGGAGGGCACTTCTCCCACCCGAGAGTTGGTTGTGATGTGAAAGTGGTTCTTTCAGTGGGCCGACGCTTGTTTTAGGTCGGCGGGGCGGGAGAAGGTAACTCTGGACCGGAGGGCACTTCTCCCGCACAAAGTTTGTGTTGAAAGGTTTGTGGTGAAAGTTTGTGTTTGTGATTGTTGTGGCGGGAGAAGGTAACTCTGGACCGGAGGGCACTTCTCCCGCACAAGAGTTAGTGATGCGAAGTTGCGATGTGAAAGTGTGTTTTTGTAATGAAAAGTAATGTTGAGGAGTTGTATTTTTGTGATGTGAAGTTGTGAGGAGAAGTTGTATTGTTGTGGCGGGAGAAGGTAACTCTGGACCGGAGGGCACTTCTCCCGCATAGAGTTTGTGTTTTGAAAGTTGGRAAATTTTCGTGATACATAATAAATGAAGTTGCGCGAGCTGTTTTGATTTTTAAGTGGTTGTGATTGGAAGTGATATGCTTGACTTACGTGCTTTTCTCATGAAAGATTGTTTTTATTTTGGGCGAGCTAATACATTTTGTACGCTGTTTGATGGGATTGTTAATAAGTCATGGTTGATTGTTTTTATGATACCGTGATTTCGTAAGGCGAAGTGTGATTGGTTGATGCGACCTATAATATCTTATGGGTTTTATTTCGTACTTATGGTTTGTGGTTTCATTACCCTTTGGGGCGAGCTTTGTGCATTTTTACCCTTCGGGGCGGATTGTGTGTTTTACCCTGTGCGGCAGGTTGTGTATTGTTATCCTGAGGGGCGGTCGTTTTGTTACCCGTTAGAGCGGGCTGTGTGCGTTATACCCTTCGGGGCGGATGGCTTTTTCCAAATAACACTTGGCGAGTTATTTTCATGGTTTTCATATGGTTAGAAGTTGTGGTTGTGTTATTATGTGTTTGGAAGAGGTATGATTAACCCACGCATCTTTTTCAAGATATTGTGTTCTGATATTATGGATGGTTATGTCTGTGCGAGCTAGTATATTTTATATACGAATTGTTTTTAGCTCTATTGGGTTATTTGTGATTCGTGGTATGATTACTTTGAATCTCATGGTCTTATGAGGATAGTAAATATGATTGTGACTAGTTGTGAGTTCGTGCGACCTATGTGCGAGCCAGATTTATTTGGCATTTAATTGATTGCATTAACTTGGGAAACTACATAGGCGAGCTTTATTGAGTTGATGTGGCTTGGTTGTTTTGTATTAATTGCATTAATGGGGACTTAGTAGTTTTCAGTCTCATGTTATTATTATATGGTTACAAGTGTATTGTGTGTGGACTAACTGATTTATTTGAACTTGGGGAATTGAATGGTTTCTCTGGCTCATGTGTGATTTGATGTGATTCTTGCTTGATTCGGCATATATTTTATAAGTGTGTTATCGGCTAACACTTTTGTTAGGTTGATAATGGTTTATATGGAGTGAGCTGATGCTCTTATTTAGATAAGTGATGATTTGTGGGTGCAATGGTTTACTGGCCGACCTATTTTAGGTCGATGATATCTTTATGGTTTTATGGGGTTTTGTGCCTTTATGATTAATGCAATCTTGGACCTTGATGGGCTATTATGGTATGGGGTCTTGGCAAGCTAAATGATTATGATTTGTGGTATGGAATGATTTTTTGATCGACCTGTTTAGGTCGAGTAAATGGCTTATGGTTTTTTGACTTTTTAAAAGCATATGATTGTGTTTTCTTATATTATTGTGCTCGGTTAAAACTTGAGGCCATGGAGGGAAGGCTTTATGGTTTTAGGTCGTCAAGTATGGAGTCTGGGGACTCGCAGGTTCTTGGACAATGGGCGAGCTCAGCGAGCTGATTTTTTTGGAGGTAGCGATTTTATGTGGTAAATTCTTATGGGATGATTGATGTATATCTCGGTATATCAGGTTGGATGATTGATGTAGAGTGGTGAGGTGATTTGTGCGTGTTGTGTGTTTTATTTGTTTATGGTTGCATTTTTGAAATTATTGAGTTCGAATGTGATTTTAAGTCGGTGGATAAAAGTTGTGTTTTCAGATCGTCATATATATAGTTGTGAACTTGGTGTGGGGACTTATAGGTCGTCTCTCGCAAGGTGATCATGCTATTTTAAAAAACTAAGTGAGCTCAGTGAAGTTGTACATTTACAGGTTGCATGTACATTCTATAATTTACTGTGGAAGGATGAGTGTTATAGCTCGATTTGTTGAGCTGTGTGATTTTGATATGTGGTTTGGTAAGGTAAAATGATGATTTACTTATTGTTTTTGAAGTGGTTGTGCTCTTGTAATTCTGTTTTTACATGTCCTACCTGATTTCGTGTTTCAATCAGGTAGAACATGGGGGACTAGCTGATGCAGACCAAAATGTCCATACGTAATATTATTTGATTTATGAGGTTATTTGTGGTAAGCGACCTCATTTGTGGGAGAGGGTGTTCCTCCTAGAAGATGAGCGAGCTGTGTTGTGATTTGAGAAGTGAGCGAGCTGGTTTGTGAAGAGTAGCGACCTGTAGTATGGGGATGAGTTTTCATATAAGTTCGTGATCTCTTGTGGTTTGGGCTGTGTACTTGAGCCCGATATGCGTGGATTGTTATGGGCCTGGTGGGCTGTATGCCACGGCTTATTTTGATACTTTATTGAGAAATTTATTGTTTATGGGAATTTACTATATGGGAGGAATCCTAATTATAAGACAGTTGTGGTATTTATGTAATTGTAGTGTGAGAAGGTAACCCTAGATTGTGGAGGATTCCTCTTATCTCTATAAAAGGAGGTGTATACCTCTCATTATTCCAGGCCTATGATATCATTATATTGCATTATTGTTGAGAGAAGAAGTGGTGATTTCGCTTATTAACTTAAGCATCGGAGGGCCTTAACGGGCTCGAAATCCGGCCCGTTCTAGGCGTTGTTTTGCAGGATCGGCGAGGTCGCTTGGAGGATCGTGAGAGATTGGGAAGGTCGCTTTGACGTATTTGAAGTTCCGTTTAGGTTGCTGATCTCAATTTTGAGGTTAGTACCCCCTTTATTTGGTAGTTCAACTTTTTGGACTCATCAATGTACACTAATATATTTGCCGTGCAGATATAATTTAAGGCCTAAAGTTTTCAACCCATGTCAAAATGAGAATATATAAAATGAATCATAGATTCTGAAAGCTAGAATTAAATATATTTTACCTTCAAACTCATCAGTTTCTTCTGAACTTTGTCCAAAATATAGTCGTGGTCACGTACAACCAATCTCCAAAATATAGTGGATTGTGAGTTTGTTGAATCACATATTATTAAGTTTAGTTCCTTTCTTAGTCAATAAGAGGAAAAAGTCATCTAAAAGTTTGCAGCATTTGATTTGTAATCATATTGTTATTTCTGAAAAAGATTTGTTATTCTATAACAAGTGTATCGAGCAGGGACATCAGCTGTCTCATCAATGAGTGGTTATCAAACAGTGGGAAATAAGACCACAAAATGATTGTGATAGCTTTTAGTGGATTCAAAGGTAGGTTTTCTCACCACAGTGCGTATGTGCATTTTGTTTACTTTCTAGAAGGTCTTTCTAATATCCGTTCTGAAAAATCAAATTTTTAGAAGGTAAGTTTTGAAATCCGTTCTGGGAAACGAACATTTAGAACGAATATTTAAAACCCGTTCTAATGGACTTTAGAAAGACATTTTGAAACCCGTTCTAGAACGGATTTTTGGAAACAAATTTTCTAGAAGGTAATTTTTGAAACTTGCTCTAGAAAATAAACATTATAGAATGGGTTTTTAAAACCGTTTGAAAATAGACTTTCTAGAAGGTAAGTTCTGAAATCGGTTCTGGAAATTGACTCTTTAGAACCTATTTTTGAGATATGTTCTAGAAAATAGACTTTTTAGATCGGATTTTTAACATCCAAGTTGTTCCTAAAACGTGTTTGATGTGTAATGGACCGAAAGACGACTTTCTAGAACGCGTAATAAACTTTCTAAAACGGGTAAATAACGGTTCTACATAGTCTTACTTTCTAGAACGGGTAAAAATCCTTTCTAGAAAGTCAGACCTTCTAGTGCGGCTTTATGTAGAACACAGCAATATCCGTTGTAGAATGTCTTTTTTATCAGTTCTAGAATGTGGGTTTAAACAATTTTACATCAAACTTCATATATTTCAACCACGAATAAATAAACATAACTGAGAATAATATTAAATTGGAATTAAAATAAAAGGAATTAATCGCGCAATAAAATAATTCTGGTTCACTGAAAATGATCAAAAACAATATACTAAAAAAAACAAAAAAAACTTGTTTCATTGTTTTTTATCCTCAAGATCATCATCAAAATCTTCAGCACCCTGTCCCTTGCTCGATGATCCTCCAAACATGGGGCCGGTTCCGAGATTAGTTGTGCGCATAACATAAGGGTTAGTTAACGGCTTGCCGGCATAGTTTGCCACTGCTCTTGAAATACGATTAATCTATATGATGAGATGGAAATACATAAAAGTATTAGTATATTATCAACAATAAAGACAATCAAAAACTGAAAATAAGTATCAGTACATTTTTAGTGTATAAAACAATAACGAATAATATTTTAGGCGAATGCGTATAATTATTTACCTCGTCTCGGAGACGAGAATTCTCCATTCTCAAGTGGTGCTCGTCCAAGGGCGCATCTCCGACGGCGGCCATGCAACCGCAAGCAGAGCAACTCGCGTTATTGAGGGCATCTCTAAACCTCACATTTTCTGCACGAAGATTTTCATTCTGAGCTCGAAGATTTGTGTTCAGCTGGCGCTCATGCTTCGTCTGCAAACAAGGGAAATAGTGAAACAACTATAAAAGGAATAACATGATAGAAAAATTTGAAGAAAATAAGATTTGCTTTTTTACTTTACCTTCATTTGAGTGCGTTTGTTTTGGAACCAGAACTTAACTTGGAAGGGGTCTATTCCTATGTCCTGGCTAAGTGCAATTCTTTGTTTATTATCAGGGTGCGGACATTCCCTAAAAAACCTACAATCAATTCGATTTTAAATTTTTTGTATGAAGGGGAACAAAAGTAATTTCACAAAGGGACAAAAAAGTATTTTCGTCCTATATTAACGGTGTTTTTGGCTTTGCAACCCTTCTTTTCTTTTGAATTGGGATTAATAAATCATCTGCAAGTATCATTTATCATAACCTACTGTTACACCGGAGGTTGGTATTAATAAAATCAGGAGATTAAATTTATATTTTCAAAAAAAAAAAACTAAAAAACTGGAGCAGACAACGCACGTGATGCCTTTTTTTACGATTTGATTGTCGCCGGCCATGAGAGGTTAGAATTAATTAAAACGGAGTAGTTAATATGGCATTTCAAAAATTAAAAAAGAGAATAAAGAGAATAAAGAGGTTGCAAATCCAAATAAATAAACTTTATGTAAATTCTACTGCATGAGAAAAATATCATTAATATTGTATGAAAACTCAAATCAATTTAAAATTTACTTTTCCATTGCTTGTATTTGTTCTGGTGTATGACGGTGGTACCGCTTTCTTTTCGGTTTATTCTCCGGAGGACTCATTTCCACGGGTTCACCACCGGATATGTCGACTTCCTCTTTTGTCACCCTATGTACTTGATCACCGTTTCCGGACATGTTTGAGCTCATGTTTGAATTTTCCTATGGTACAATGTAATATCTTTCATTAGTTTAGTTTCTCCAACGCTAGATAATACAACATCTTGATGTTAAGAATAAAGGTTGGTTTATTTTATTTTAACAAATGACGATATATTTAAGAATCGAGAATTTCACAAATACATAGAAATAATTTGAACAACATAAAACTTACTAAACCGCGAGAATTACTAACCGAAGATTGATGCGGACAAGTGGGCTGTGATTCTGAGGGACTTTTTATGAAACTTATTTGACGAAAGAAGCAAAAGAAGTGAACCTATTGCCAGAGTCGACGGTGAGAAGCAGAGGCAATGAAGAGATATATATAACAAACAAGCATATGGAGAAGATAAAACTAACCAGAATTTATAGAGAAACTAATACAGAGATGGGGCAATTACATTTAATAGAGGTGTGCACCATTATAATCTGGAAAAGAAGGAAAATATATTAAGCTTATAGGAAAAACTTAAAAGAAATTTAAAAGCTATTAGATTTTGTATTGATCACACAGCCAAGCACTATGCTAAAACTAAGTATGAAAATCACCTCGTAATAATTCGTTTTCATTATTCGCTTAACAAAATAAAATAAAAAATGCGAAAAAAATCACGATAGACATGTCTTAAATTAGAAAAATCCGTGACAGGTCGTAAGTGCCTAACGGAATGCAATACCAGTAATAACCGGTGTTACAGTATGCACGGTATTTACGAAGGTCAGATTCTCCAAATCTATCAGAAACAAATGCCATTTATACCTCATTTCTGCAATTAGAGCATACGATTTTTTTCCATATGCATTATATAACAGACGCGTACATATTTATATTTATATGATAAACACCAATGAATAATTATTTAAAAAATCTATGAAATTTTAATTATATTAGCCTGGTAGAACTTTGGGAATTTTATGAAATAATAAGTGGTATTGATAAAGTTTGAGTCAATTTGTGTAGGTGCGATAAAAATATACTTGTTTACCTACAAGTATATTGAATACATGTTGCCAACATTGTAATTTGGAAAACTGGTAATAAAAGGTTTCTGGCATTATAAATTTTGAAAAAAATGATGGTGGTAAATGCTCCAACTTGAAATAGCTGGCGCTTAAATATTTATGGCCTTTACGATTTATAATGGTTGGATTTATTAGCTGCATAATAGTTTGCATTCCTCTCTATGCGTGGTGTGTGCGACACTAGTGCATTTTATAATCAACAAATTAACTAAAAGAACTTATGTAGAGAAGTTTAATAGCAACGGAAAAAGTTACTAGAACAATTAAAAGTTTCTTTGGTAAATTCAAAATCATGAGGAGAAACAGAACGAGTCGGAATTGTTTTGATTGTGTGAGGGGAGAAACAGAGGCAGTGAAGGATGAAATGCTGCATGTAGAGAAAATAAGAGTAAGATAAAATTATTGAAAACTATAGCGATTGTTCAGTTATAATAAACAGAGATTGTTTCTAACATTAAAAATAATGAAATATATTTTGCGATAACCGTGAGTTCCGTATCTTGATTAGTTGGTGCACAAATATTTACAACATATTTACGAAGGTCTAATTCTCTAGCCTATAATGTCATATGTCTTTTGTTGCAGCAATGCAAATTCATTATCATTCGCATTCTTACTGTGATAACATGTCATAAAAAAGTAAATGATGTTGAAATCTTATATTTATTTTAGTGCAAAACATGACCAGCTATCAACATTATTTACAGCACATTGTCACTTTTGTGTGTATAACCCTGCCTATATGTTGAAGCTCTATCAAAAGTATCATGTTTGATTCTTAATTTGAAATTCCATGCACATCAGTCCAATAACACTAGAACACGTTCTCGAGTAGTATAAGAAAGTGAGCAATCAATCTTTTACCCACATAATACGCACATACATTGCACTTTATCGTAAATTAGATTAACTGGTATTATATGATGATCATTGGATTACAGAAGGTTATTATTATTCGCATACACCTATATTTGATATTGATCCTTAATTTAAACAAAACCAGTTACATAAATTTATATTTGAATAGTAAATCAAAAAAATGATTTTTATTGATTGCTTCTGCGGAGTTAATCATTCTATTTGATCAGTGAAAATGCTCTTGTCACAATTTCATATCAAGCACTCCAAAAATTAATGACCTTCAGAAGAGTTCGAACAACTTTACCATACAACTTTATATATTTCAGGCATTAGTAATTAAACGTATATGAAAATAATATTGAATTGGTATTAAAAGAAAAAGGCATCGACCATGCAACAAAACAAATTCTTGTTCACTCAAGATCATCAAAAAAACAAAATACACAAAAAAGAAATATAAAAAAGAAAAAAATACTTGCATACTCTGCTACAGTATTGAAAGTGCCTGGGAAATCCATTAACCAAAGTGTTTTTTTTTTTTTAATAAACCGGAAATATATAATAAAAATAGTATCACAGTATCGAAAGTATCTGGGAAATCCATTAATCAAAGTGTTTTTTTTAATAAATCGGAAATATATAATAAATATAGGAGTTTTTCACGGAGCCGAACAACAAGCCTTTTTTTTTTTGTAAAATATGATAAAGAAGAAAACCTCAAACAGTTCGACTCACAAAAGATAAAATACTTTTTGGTAAGTCAAGTAGCATATTTCTATTACCCCGAACAAACTTTTATTTCATGGATTATTTAAGTTTCATGTAATAACACTCGGAATTAGTTAATATATAAGAGAGCTCACACTTCTGTAGCGATTACTCCATTTCCCGCACAATATGCACATACACTACACTTTATTGTAAGTTATTATAATTATCATGGATTACCTTTCACCTTTCAATTTCATCGGTACCAATCACTCCAAATATTTACAACTTCACAAATAAAATCAAACATGAGTAAAAAGTCATATACGATTTTTTTAGTTAAAATTCCATTAAAGAAAAAGAAAAGCATTGATCATGCAATAGAATTGTTCGGTTCAAATCATCAAAAAAAAACAAAAAAAAAACAAAAAACAGCAACACTTGCTTCATGGTTTATTATTCTCCAGCTCATCGATAGAATCTTCAACACCCTTTCCCTTCATCGTTAGTTGCGCAGAACAAAAGATGAGGGAGTAGCAGGAGGCTTAGTTAAGGGCTTGCCGCCATAGTTTGCTGCTAATCCTGAAATGCGATTGATCTATATTGAAGATAAAGATGGAAATACAAAAAAATTATTAGTATGTCGAAAGAAAGAAAAAAATGAAAGTAATATATATTTGTATGTATACGAAAATTAGGAATAATTTATGTGAATAATGCATTACCTCGTCTCTGAGACGAGCATTCTCCATTCTTAAATGGCGGTCATCCAAGGTCACATCTCCGATGGATGCCATGCAACCACAAGCAGGGCAAGTCGCGTTGCTGAGGGCCTCTGTCAACCTCATATTTTCTGCACGCAGCTTTTCCTTCTCAGCACGAAGATTTGTGTTCTGCTGGCGCTCGTGCTTCGTCTGCGGATAAGGGAAATAGTTAAATGACTATAATATGAATAACATGATAGCTCATTTTTAGGAAATAAAGAAAAAGTAATCACTCTTTTTTTTACCTTCATTTGAGTACGTTTGTTTTGGAACCAGAACTTAACCTGTAAGGGTTCTATTCCTATGTCCTGGCTAAGCTCAGTCCTTTGCTTATTGTCAGGGTGAGGACAATCCCTGAAGAACCTACAATCAATCAGATTTTCAGAATTTAGTATAAATAAAAAGAAATTAATAATTTTT
>BMAC01000010.1:808368-828239 GCA_014905375.1 Phtheirospermum japonicum
AGGTTGCAAATCAAAACCAAAAAAATAATGTAAATTCTACTGCATGAGAAAATAATATTACTATAGTATATTGTATGAAATCGAATCAATAAAACATTTACTCTTCCATTGCTTTTATTTGTAGCGGTGTATGACGTTGGTAACGCTTTGTTTTCTGTTTATTCTCCGGAGGACTCATTCTTACTGGTTCACCACCGGATACGTCGACTTCCTCTTTTGTCACCCTTTGTACTTGATCACCACTTCCAGACATGTTTGAGTTCATATTTGAAAGTTTCCTGTAACACAATGTAATAAGCTTCATTAGTTGTGTTTGCATGATTGCAAAATTGTTCCCCTAATTATTGGGATTTAAAAAGTTGTCTTTTAAATATATCAAGTAGAAATTTCGTCATCGAATATTTTTATTTATGTGCAATTTTACTGTCATACATCCTGATTTGTGCAACTATAATTTTTCCAGAATTATGATTTCGTGCAATTTCGATTACAAATGGGAGTTTTAATATTTCATTAATTCTCAATATTCCTAAATTAGTTTAACCAATAACCCAATAGAGTAGGAACAAATCGATATTTCAATGAAAGAAAATTTCACTAAAAATTGAAAAGGCTATATATAACTAAGTTGCATGACTGAATTTGTCTACATAGAAGGATTTATGTCACAAATCTTACCCAAACACTCACACACAATATATGTATATGAGTTGTGGAGATACGTGTATATATGTGACAGTAAAGTAAATAAATAGAAAAAATCCTAACAATCTAAAACTTACTAATTAAACTGCGAAATTGAACTAACCGACGAATAAGTAGGCTGCGATTCTCAGAGGCTTCTTATGAAATTCTTATTTGATAAAAGAATCAAGAGAAGTGAAACAAAAAGACAGGAGAAACAATCAAACAATTAGGAGTCGACAGGGAGAAGTGGAAGCAACGAAGGGATACATGGAAAAGAGAAAACTGAGAGCAGAATTTATAGAAATGTAAACAGAGAGAGAGTGTAATTACATTCAATAGAGATGAATTATAATCAGTTTATAGGAAAACCTTAAAAGAAATTTAAAAACTATTAGATTATGAATTCATCACATAACCAAGCATCATGCTAAAGTTGAGTATGAAAATCACTCCATATTAACTCGTTTTCATTATTCTCTTAACAAAACAAAAAAGAAAATGACAAAAAATATCACAATAGACATGGCTTGAAATGGAAAAAATCCGCGACAGGTAACAAGCGCTTCACAAAATGCATAATAAAATCGTCTTACATTAATAAAGGGTTTCGACATTATAGATATTGTACATCTATGATGGCCGTAAATGCCATCCCAGTAATAGTCGGTGCTCTAGTATTCGCGACATTTACGAAGGTCGGATTCTCAAAAACTTTTTGAAACATACGCCTTTTTTACCACTTAATTATTGTTTGCATTCCTACAACAATGAGAGCATATCTCTTAATACGCATTATATAAAGGATGTGTACATATTTATATTTATATGTATTTTTAAGTTGAACGCCAAATGAATAATTCAGTAAAATAAACTACAAAATTATGATTATGTTATCCTCAAAGAACTTTGTGGTTTCTATAACATAATAAGTGACATTAATAAAGTTTGAGTCAATTTGTGTAGGTGCACTGTCCATGGGAAATGAAATGTTGAAATCCTTTCCCGAGCAAGGGGCTTCCTGAGAAGAGCCGAGCATTAGAGGCTGCTGGTTTAGGTGCAAGGTTTATTAACGGATTTTGTTTAATGGTGGATTATTCTACTACATAATAACCTTATAATATATCAACAGTTAAAACAATACTGACGCTCAAACAACACTTGTGTGTCACTAGGGATTTTATCAAAAAATAAACTTAATAAATATTTGTGATAATTATTGTGTTATTAAATCTAAATGCTCAAACTTCAAAAGATGTTATATTTTCAACATGTGCCTCGTATTGATGTTACTCACATTGATTTATTCTTGACATATTTTTGTATTTCAATGTTCAAATCTAAATTTGTTATTAATTTTATATACAAACTTATAAAAAGAAAATATTAAGCATGCACATTGTCGACAAATTGACAAATATTATTACATAATCTTGTATTTTCATACTTGTATTAAGTTAGGTAGATATTAATCTATAATATTTTGTATTTAATTGACTTCATAATTCTTATATTCAATATTTTATTTTGCAATAATTCGAGACTTTTGAAATGTTTTTTTTTTAATATTAAGAAATATATATGAAAATGTTATATTCGAAAACTTTATCAATTTTCATGCCATTGGTGCATGATCCAAGAGAAGATAATATAATTTGTAATTTAGTGTTCCGAATTTATTTATATATTTTTATACTTTATTCATACAGTTTTATATTTGTATAGAATATAGAGACAATGAGGAAAGTTAATTCTAACACTACTACAGAAAATGGATTTTACATCGGTTATTTCAAGCCATTAATATCGGTTATTAACGATGTAAAGCCAACGTTGTAAAATG
Organism: Phtheirospermum japonicum; assembly: GCA_014905375.1. Classification (NCBI taxonomy): domain Eukaryota; kingdom Viridiplantae; phylum Streptophyta; class Magnoliopsida; order Lamiales; family Orobanchaceae; genus Phtheirospermum; species Phtheirospermum japonicum. Next base: position 810,896 of record BMAC01000010.1, read on the forward strand.
TTTACAACACTACATCAGTTTCGATTAAAACCGACGTACAAGAATGTGAAATAACTGACATCGGTCAAGTAATAACTGATGTTAAAAGTACAAAATTTACATCCGTTTTTAATATAACCGGTGTACAATTGCTGTGTTTTTTTTTGTTTTTTTTGGAATTTTTGCCGTTTTAGGCGATTCATCTGTAAATTTGTAACCGATATATTTCACATAGCCCAACCAAACAATGTGTGCACATTTCATCCAACAATTCATCAAATTCAAATAGTAAGAAAAAATAATATTTTATTCAAAGTGTTATTAATATTTTATCACTTAACCTCACGTATTTTTTTTAATAAAATTAAAAATAAACATAGGGAAAAAAAACAAAATATATGAATTTTAAAAGTAAAAAAATACTAAAAAAAAAAAAGAAAAACCAAACCGGTTCAAACCGGCAACCGAACCGTGAACCGGCGGTTTACAAACCGCCGCCAACCGGTCGGTTTCACGGTTCGATTGCGGTTTAAGGTTTTTGGCCAAACCAAACTGGTGGTTCGAACCGTTTGGACACGTCTACATGCAGACAATGATCATCTCCTAACTTCTTCAATATCACTGTCTTCAGAAAATGCCACCTCTGTCACTCCAGCATCACACACTTCCTCATCCACAAATACCATCCCTATTGGTCAAATCACTATAGATTTACCTATTGAGCATATGGATATATCTGTGCCAGCTAATCCTACTGTGCAGGCCAATGCAGGTACACATCACATGTAGACTAGATCAAAGTCTGGCATTCATAAGCCAAAAATATATGCTGCAGAGATGAGAAATGCTAATTGTGAGCCTAAAACAGCTGAGGGGGCTATCACTATTCCTGTATGAAAAGATGATATGGATGTTGAATATCAAGCACTCTCAAGAAGCAACACCTGCTCCCTTGTTCAGCTTCCACATGGCATAAAAGTTATTGGTTCAAAACGGGTGTTTAAGGTAAAAAGGAACTCAGATGGATCAGTTGCTAGATATAAAGCCAGGTTAGTAGCAAAGGGTTACACTCAGGCTCCTGGATTAGACTATACTGACACCTACAGCTCAGTAGTAAAACCAGCAACCATCGGAACAGTGTTATCTTTGGCAATCACTAAAGGCTGGTCAATCAAGCAACTTGATGTGGACAATGCATTTTTTAATGGAGAAGTAGATACTGACATCTACGTGGAGCAACCTTTTGATTTTACAAAAAATGGAGAACAATCATTGGTTTGCAAGCTACATAAAGCTCTTTATGGATTGAAGCAGGCTTCCAGAGCATGGTCAAGCAAATTTGGTGACATTTTGATCTCACTTGGATTCACTCCCTCAAAATCATCAGATACCTCTCTTTATATAAGGCACAGAAAGTCTTCTTGCACAATCATCATGGTTTATGTTGATGATATAATCCTAACTGGAAGCAATGACTCAGAGATGAATGATCTAGTTCACACACTTCATAAACGTTTTTCCCTTAAAGATCTTGGCAGCTAGCATTACTTCTTGGGAATTGAGGTAACTACTGACTGTGTTGGAATTATTCTAAGTCAGAAGAAGTACATTTCAGAGGTTCTTGATAGAGCAGGAATGAAGGGGGCAAAAGGAATTGCTTCTCCCATAATTTCTCATCCTACTCTATCAAAATTTTCAGGACAGACCATTGAAAATCCCAGGCTTTACAGACAGATTGTTGGGGCCTTGCAGTATGTCACTTCAACAAGGCCAGACATTAGCTATGTTGTAAACAAGGTCAGTCAATACATGTAGAATCCTTTAACCACTCATTGGAGAGTAGTAAAAAAGATTATGAGATATCTTGCTGGAACATTGGATTTTAGCTTGAAGACCACTCCTTGCAAGGACTTGAACATAACAGCCTATGCAGACTCAGATTAGACTTCAGATGTGGATGACAGGAGATCAACTTCATGAATCTGCGTGTTCTTAGGAAATAACCTGATTTCATGGAAATCTAAAAGGCAAGCTACAGTCTCAAGGTCCTCAACAGAGTCTGAGTATAAGAGTCTTGCAATTACAATTTGTGAAATTATATGGATGAGATCATTACTGCAGGAGCTAAGGATTTATGCACCTAAACCTGGGATTGTTTGGATGGATAACTTGGGGGGCAATAGCACTATCAAATAATCTTATAAACAATGATAGGATTAAACATTTTGAGATCGACCTGCATTTCATCAAGGAGAAAGTGAAGAGTGGTATTGTCAGAGTGCAGCATGTACCAGCTCATGATCAAGTTGCTGATATTATGACAAAGCCATTGACCGGGCAATTCTATTGTAGGATTAGAAACAAACTCACCATTGTATCTAAACCCTATATAGAATTGAGGGGTCATATTAGCAATGTCAAGTTATCAAGTATTGCCATCATGGGAAATAAGTCATCACAACAGAACAAAGGAGCAAATAAAGACAAACAGGAAGGAAGAGCATTGGTGGACGTGTGCATGGGGACAAAACCGAACAACTGTGATATTAAGAAGGAATCCTATGCAAACTGGCTCATTGTGGTGTAGCTAGAACTTTAACCTAAACCCTAGCTTCTAGATGTATGCATTGTATTGTATATATATGTACATGGAACAGCGCAGCTTTATGCAATGAAAATATGAGCTCATTTCTGAAAATAGCAAAACACCTTTCTGCATTCTTGTTTAATATCATGTTTGGCTTTATTTCTTTACAAAAATGTCTTATTTCCTTGCACCCATTGGAATTAACCCCTGGGCTGGGGAAGGATTATTGGTCTCTATTGGGCAATGAATTGTGTTGCATGATGAACATGACCTTGTCTCTGTTGGAATTCGTAGAGACAAACACCATGCTCGTGCAGCGGAAGTTTAAAAATTTTGTAAAATCCAACAGATCCATCCTGTGAACGAATATATTTATACGATAAATAAACGAGATAAAAGCATGAAACCCTTACAGTAAATCCAGGTCCGAGTTCAACACTAAGGTATCCACGCGATTAATTCTCCGACTGCAAGATCCAACTTCAGGTCCGAGTTCAATACTAAGGTATCCACGCGATTAATTCTCCGACTGCAAGATCCAACTTCAGTGTATTGCTATCGTGAAGAAAGCTAGAATATCTCCCAATCTCAAAATTAGGATTTATGTTTTCTAAAAACTCTCTTATTTTTCATTTCTTTTCATTGTTTACAACTTATGACTTTATGTTATATTTATACTAGGTACATAAGAGAACCATAATCCTAAAAAGGGTTGGACTTGTCCAAGACATGGGCCCAAAACAATTTTAGCCAAAGTACCTTTATTAATATAACATATATAATTAAATCCAATAATTTAATTAAATAGTTTCTATCAAATAGAAATTAGTATCATAATTATGTAACAATTAAATATTACAATTCTAAATTGAATATTTAATACTTTCTTGATACACTCTTAAATCGAAAAATTAATCACATATAGTGTGACCCTATAGGCCTTTATATATGACATCAATCCAATGATGGTCCAAACAAAACTCCTAGACGGCTTAGTTGGATGAACTCAATATATAAAGAACATTCACTTGAACTCAGTGAATTATAACCTTTATACAAAATTTTGGTGAAATTTCTTTCATTCCGAATCACTCGATTAAGCTTAAAATTTATCCAAGTGTCTATCTCAATGGCTTAATCAATTTATCTCATCTTTATTAGTCGACAACTAGATAATACTTCAATTACTATATTGAATATGTCTGTTTCATTGGCCAATGACTTTAGTCGACTTAATATAGAGATTATGAGTGATTTCTCTCAAAATTCCAATCGAGAAATAAATTCTTTCTTGGCTCAACTACCACCTTCATTTACATCATGGTGCACCCAACACAAGCCGTATCTACCCCGAAAAGGAGTGCAAGCATTGGTCATGGTCAAAGTACATCACTCAGTAAACAAGGTGAGTATTGACCTCAAGTCAAAGAATTGTCACACGCTTTATACACTGATAAGTTTATAAACATACAATAAATAATTATAAGTAGGGTTTACCAATACTCTCCAAAGTATCCATGTGTACATCACGAATAACCATTATTCGCAGTCGTGAGACTTACTGCATTCTCTAAAATATGATGCAGACCACATGCCGACATATATTATATTATCAATATCCCAATCTTGATAATCGTTAGTCGGGGCTATTTTAAGAGTAATGTTTTATCACTGACATCTCACCATATCAATGATAACATTAACTCTACGGGAACATTTATACGAATCATTGCAAACAATCAAAACAATAATTCAATAAATATAATGCCATATATATTACGATATATATAATAATTGTGATCAAGTATAATGTCTTTAAATATGATTGTCTCTAGGACATTTATACTTTCAATCTCCCACTTGGCCTAGAGCCAATCACCTGCATATCCAATATTCAGGTTTACAAAATGCTCATCATGTTACCCAGAACATGATGGCTTTGAGCACACTCTATTTTAATTTCTCCTGTCTCCACTATCTCCATGATCAAGTGGTAGCGTCTTATTATATGCTTGTTACTATTCGTGGATCACTGTTCCTTACTAGCGCAATAACACCAATGTTGTCACAATACAACGATATTGGTGCTAGGAACTACCCATAATTCCTTAAGAATTTGTTTATCGAGACAACTTCTTTAGTTGCCTCTTATGCAGTAATGTACTCAGCTTCGTTTTACCGAATCAGCGGCAGTAGTTTGCTTGGAACTATTCCAACTTACTACCCTATCATTGAAAAGAAGGCATATCAAATATGACTTAAGATTATCATGGTCAATTTAGAAACCAGCATCAGTATACGCAGTAACTGCCAGTTCCTTTTGTCCACTATAGTCTAAGAAATATTCTTTAGTTCTTCTAAGATACTTAAGAATACTCTTGAATGCTTTCCAGCGTTCTTCTCCAGGATTCTGCTGAAAACTGTCAGTCATGCTAAGTGCATAGGCCACATCTGGCCTTGTGCAAATCATGGCATACATGATTGATCCTATTGCTGAAGCATTGGGATCCTTTTCATGCTCTCAAGTTCCTTATCAGTAGAAAGACCATCCTTCTTTGATAACTTGAGACCATGACCCATTGGAATGTATCCCCTGATGGAATTTTCCATAGAGAATCGTCTTAGCACTTTATATATGTACATGGACTGTGATAGCCCAAATGTTCTATTAGGTCTATCCCGGTAGATCCTAATTCCAAGAATATAGCAGGTTTCACCCAAGTCCTTCATCATGAAGGTGCTGGACAACCAATACTTTACTGATTGCATGACAAGTGTATCATTTCCAATTATAAATATGTCATCAACATATATAATAATAAAACAATACTCCCTCCAGTGCGTTTACTATAAACGCATGGATTTTCTTTATTTCTGACAAAATCAAACGATTTGATTGCTTTGTCAAAACAAATATTCTAACTTCTAGAGGCTTGTTTAAGTCCATAAATAGACTTTTGTAGCTTGCATACCGATTTGGGTTTCGATTCAGATGTAAAACCCTCTGGTTGTATCATATACACTTTCTCAGTCAATTCACCATTAAGGAAAATGGTTTTTACATCCATCTGCCAAATATGGTAATCATAGTATGCAGCTATAGCAAGTAAAATCCTAATGGACTTGATTTTCACAACTGGAGAAAAGGTTTCATCATAGTCAATTCCTTCTCGTTGACTACCAACCTAGCCTTGTAGGTTTGTATCTTACCATTTGCATCGATCTTCTTCTTGAAGACCCATTTGCATTCCAATGGGTCTAACCCCAACTGGCAAGTCAACCAAGTTCCAAACTTGATTTGTGTACATCGAGTCCAATTCTGATTTCATGGCTTCAAGCCACCTCTTTGAGTCAATGTCTAACATAGCCTCATTGTAAGTTCTAGGTTCATCATCTTCCGTAATTTCCACGTCACATTGTCCCTCTACAAAGAGGTTTAGTCTTTCCGGTCGCCTATGAATCCTAGTAGACTTACGAAGTTGGTTATCATGCGTTTGAATATTTTGAATTTTCTGATCATGAGAAGGTTCTTCTGTGCTGGATGGTCCAGCATTTTGAGATTCTTCAGAAGTGTCATCAACATGAACTTCCTGAGGAGGGAGTTCTCCAACCATTGCTTGGTCTTCCATTGGTTGCGATGATAAATTTTGCATTACTGCATCAATTCTATCAGTGCTCCCACTGGCTAAAGATTGTACTCAAAGTTACAAATCTCCACCATAGGAATGACCAGAAGCTCCCACTGAATTCTTGTCTAGGTCATTAGACAAGTTTTCAACCTCCATGTCACTTTGTGGTTCTTGAATTTCTTCAAGTTCTACCTTATTTCGACTTCTTTCCTTGTAGACATAGTCTTCCTCAAGGAAAGTCGCTTGCCTGGAAACAATGACCTTATGTTCTCCAAGAAGATAGAAATAGTATCCTCGTGTTTCTTTAGGATACCCCACAAAATAATATTTCTYACTTTTAGATTCCAACTTGTCAGTAAGCATCTTCTTTACATATGCAGGGCAACCCCAAGTTCGCATGTGCGTAAGTGATGGCTTCCTGCTAACTCATATGGAGTTTTATTTACTGATTTCGATGGAACTCTATTCAGAACATAGATTGAGTTAAGTAAAGCATACCCACATAGGTATGTCGGAAGATTCGAGAAACTCATCATGGATTTAACTATATCTAATAAGGTTCGATTTCTCCTTTCAGAAACACCATTCATTTGTGGTGTTCCAGAAGGCATCCATTGCGATTGGACTCCATGAAATTTTAAGTAATCGAGAAATTCTTTACTCAAGTATTCTCCTCCTCGATCCGATCGAAGAATCTTAATACTCCTTTCAACTTGTTTCTCAACTTCTAACTTATACTCCTTAAAGTTCTCAAAAGCTTCTGACTTGTGCTTCAAAAGATACACATGTCTAAACCTAGAGAAGTCATTAGTAAAAGTAATGAAGTGTGAATAACCACCTCTAACTTGAGTAGGAAAAGTATACTTGTTTAATTTGTAAAATGTAATGTCTTCTTCTTAGAGGGGTATTTTCAAACCATCCTATCAAATTTCTCATTCAATTGCCTTTTTTAAGAATTTGACATTATTGGCTTACTGATCCTAACCAAAGACGCAAATAGTGATTTTGAGGTAACCACCAAAAAGAATGTTATTATAATACTACTACTAATAATACAAGAAATAAATGAAGAATAATATTATTATTATTAATTATAAGAATTTTCAAAAGTCATAATGAAAATAGGGTTTATTAAATAAATATTGTATTTTTTATTCAAAATTGAAAAATTATTACAGAAGAAAAAAAAATTAAAAAACTAGGTCGGGACGCCACTCTGAGTGGCGTCTCGCTTTTGGGAGAATTTCGGGACGCCACTTAGAGTGGCGTGTCGGACTAAATTTAAAAAAAAATTCGGGGGCAGAATTAAAAAAATATATATATGGAGAGCGGGACGCCACTCCGACTGGCGTCCCGGGGCAAATTAAAAAAAAAAAATCGGCTTTTAAATGAAACCCAAACCCCTCACGCCCACTTCCTCCTCTCCTCTTTCTCTCTTCCAGTTTTCTCCATCTCCAGTTTTCTACAATTAAACTAGTAAGTATCATACGTTAACTTTTTTCTCCCTTTTCTGGAGAGATGGAAAAAGTACACAAAGAAGAATTGGGTACGAGGGCGAAGCATATTTAAATAAAAAATTGTATTACTCTCATCTAAACCTTATAAATCAAAAGAATAAATCAAAAGAATAAATCAAAAGAAAAGGGAGTAATACAATTTTTTATTTAAATATGCTTCGCCCCAGTACCCAATTCTTCTTTGTGGACTTTTTCCATCTCTGCAGAGGGAGAAAAAAGTTATGATACTTAATAGTTTAATTGTAGAAAATTAGAGATGGAGAAAACTGGAAGAGAGAAAGAGGAGAGGAGAAAGTGGGCGTAAGGGGTTAAGGTTTCATTTAAAGGCCGATTTTTTTTTTTAATTTGCCCCGGGACGCCAGTCGGAGTGGCGTCCCGCTCTCCATTTTTTTTTTTTAATTCTGCCCCCGAATTTTTTTTTTTTTTAAATTTAGTCCGAGACGCCACTCTAAGTGGCGTCCCGAAATTCTCCCAAAAGCGAGACGCCACTCAGAGTGGCGTCCCGACCTAGTTTTTTAATTTTTTTTCTTCTGTAATAATTTTTCAATTTTGAATAAAAAATACAATATTTATTTAATAAACCCCATGAAAATAATAGGGGTAAATGACAGGCGAACATAATAGTAGTCTGTATATAAATATAGGGGTAACTTATTTAGTATGGCCAAGGAGTGTTATTGTTTGAGTTCAGCATAGTGTCGTTGGTTAAACAATGGGATAGAGGATGTGAACTTGGGTGTCGTTGGTGACGATGCTTATTTTTAATTAAAGATGGTGGGATATTCTGTTTTATATATGTGGAGAATGAATCTTTTTCTTGAAATAGAAATTATGCAGGCATTAACAAAGTGGTACGAGAAGTGTCAGCAAGCGTACGTATATTTGAGGTGATGAAAAATCTCTTGAAAAAAGAATGAACGAGGAGCAGAGGTGTAGAAGTACTGGAAATAAGAATGCTGGAAATAAGGAGGCTGGAAACAGGGAGTTTGTACAGGTATTTGAACTAATATGCACGCGTGTATGAACTAATGTGCACGTGGGTATGAACTAATGTGCAATATGTTGTGCATGTATTATTTTAATTGTTTTGTATATGGTGGCTAGTTGTGCATGTAGTTATGAACTAATGTGCACAAGTGTATGAAATAATGTGTAATTTGATGTGCAGGTATTGTTTTAATAGTTTTGTATATAGTGGCTATTTGTGCATGTAGTTATTAAATATTGTGCACGCTTGTGTGAACTAATGTGCACGTAATAGAACTAATGTGCAATACATTCACTTTTTTTATGGCTAATGTATATTTGTATCTAAATGTTGTCTATATTAGACATATATGGGGGCTGGATTGAAGGCCAACTGGGTGTGTGGAATTAGAAGCGGAGATAAAAAAAAAAGGTAAATTGTATCCGTAAGAAGTATTGTCACACCTTGGCATGTGCAGATATAAATGATTTGAAGGATGTAAACATGAAAATTGCGAAACAGTATCTACCAGTTTACAAGGCAAAGAAACTAGAACGAAAGGCTGAATTGAAGAAGTGATCTGCATGGCAATGAATTTTATTTTTTATTTGGCATCTGTAGGAATACTTGTTTAAGTAGAAAAAACTGGAATGGAATGCTTATTTTATTTTTTTTGATGTCTCTTTTGTTGTGTAAGAACTCTTGTCTAAATAGATGAAACTGGAACATAATGTTTATTATGTTTTGATGTCTATTTTTTGTTGTTCCGTTTGTTCATAAGTAGAAGAAATTTTTTGCGACTCAAAAAAGTTGTGTTTTGCATATTTAAAATTTTTAATAATGGTCCTGGTGAGGGAAAGACAAATATTTAAGTTTCCAAGTTTCTAACTTCGATGGTTGCACTTTTGGTTGGACATATGTTATTGCATTACTTGTGTAAATGATATCATTACAATCCGATCACCAGGTTGAATTTGTCATTAGACCCAAATAAGCATTGTCGGTGTACGATAAGAAAATATGTAAACATATTTAAATACAAGATAATAAGTAAATAGAGAAAAAAAACGTCAAAAAGGTCTTATTTATGAATCTCAGACAAAATTATAATCCAGTTAATTTGTACGAAAAGCCCAATAGATCATCACCTAAAATAGGAATTTATAAAATACCACTGTGCATAAACTATTGCACTATTGTGCAAAATTGATTGATCGATTGTGCAAAAAGTCATACTTTTTTGTGCACAACTTACGTCGCAAATAAGAGTAATAAAAATAAGAAAATAATATGAAGGGTCTTGAACTCTGCCAATTGCTCCTTTTTTTTACACATTTATATTTGTAGAGCTAGGTGTCATGACCATAGTTTGTCGAACAGGCTCACAATTGTGGGAAGAACATTCAACATCACCTGCAAAATCTCGCATTCAGTCAGTGCACAAAACAGTACATGCCATATATAACACGACAGAAAAATTATTTAAAACTTCATGACACGTGCAAAATACCATTCAGCACGAACGTGGACAAGGGAACACATTAATGTGCCCAAACGGACACTGAATTGTGCACAAAACAAATCAGACGACAACCACATTAGACGACGACATGTACAAATTTTTTTAAGACTTCATAACACAGTGCAAAATACTATTTAGCACGGACGCGCACAAGGGAACACATTAATGTGCATAAACGGACACTGAATTGTGCATAACAAATCCCACGACAACCACATCAGACGATGACATGTACATATTTTTTTAAGACTTCATGACACAATGTAAAACACTATTCAGCACGGACGTGCACAAGTGAACACATTAATCTGCACAAACGGACACTGAATTGTGCACAACAAATCACATGACAACCACATCAGACGACGACATGTACAGATTTTTTTAAGACTTCATGACACAGTGCAAAATACTATTCAGTACGGACGTGCACAAGGGAACACATTAATGTGCACAAACGAACACTGAATTGTGCACAAAAAAATCACACGACAACCACATCAGACGACGACATGTACATATTTTTTTAAGACTTCATGACACGTGCAAAACACTATTCAGCACGGACGTGCACAAGGGAACACATTAATGTGCACATATGGACACTGAATTGTGCACAAAAAAATCACACGACAACCACATCAGACCGACGACATGTACAGATTTTTTTAAGACTTCATGACAAGTGCAAAACACGATTCAGTACGGACGTGCACAAGGAACATATTAATGTGCACAAACGAACACTGAATTGTGCACAAAACAAATCACACGACAATCACATCAGACGAAGACATGTACAGATTTTTTTAAGACTTCATGACACGTGCAAAACACCATTTAGTACGGACGTGCACAAGGGAATACATTAATGTGCACATATGGACACTGAATTGTGCACAAAATAAATCACACGACAACCACATCAGACGACGGCATGTACTGATTTTTTTAAGACTTCATGACATGTGCAAAATACGATTCAGCATTGAAGTGCACAAGGGAACATATTAATGTGCACAAACGAATACTGAATTGTGCACAAAACACATAATACGACAACCACATCAGACGACACTCATAAAATTTTACCAGGTTAACTAAAAAAAAATTCAAAAATCAGATCAACTCCACTAATTTAAAATAAATATTACCTGATTCGATCAAAATTGAAGCCATTGGGGTGCAACCAAAATTGAACCAAGAAAAAAATCAAACTGAATAAGGGACCAAAATCGAATAGGAACCTCCAAAATCGAACGGGGTACTCCACCTAAACCTAAATTCGAACAGGATTATCACGCCAATCTCTATTACTTCGGCCCAAACCTAAATTCGAACAGGATTGAAATGAATATGAATGAATTTCTCAATAAAATTACTTTTCAATTGAAGAAACAGGGTTCATGAATCGAGCAGGAGATGAATCGAGAAGGGAGATGGATCGAGCAGTGAGATGAATTGAGCAGCGTATTGCAGCGTTTTATTGCGATTTCTTTCTTGCATTTTGCAGCGTTTTTTTGGTGAGGGTTGGGTTTGAAAGCTCACCGTTTTGCAGCGAATCGAGAAGGTCACGGTTTTGCAGCATTTTTTGGTGAGGGTTTGGGTTTATTACAGATTGGGCAACGCTTTTAATTTCGTTTGGGGCAGTGATTCTTTAGGTATTAATTTCCTTTGATTAAATATAATCCATTAGATTAGAATAGATATAGTGGTTAGGATTTATTTTCATCTCTCACTCATTCTCACCGGAACCCAACCCTATATATATATATATATATATATATATATATATATATATATATATATATATATATATATATATATATATATATATATATATTAACAAATAAAAATTATTTTGATGAAAAATAAATAAAATACCTCAAGAACAATTCTCCATTTGCTCAAATACCTCTCAACATTCATTTGAACCGCACATAAAAAGCTTTTGTCCTCGATTTTTCTTTGCTTCTTTGTTGAATTTCGAAAGGCCGGTTGTGGTAAGACTCTCGGATCTGGGGCAGCGAAGAAAGCTCAATCCAAAAGCAGCAAAGCGGGTCTCCAGATTCCTGTGGGTCGTATCGCTCATTTTCTCAAGGCCGGCAAGTATGCTAAGCGTGTCGGTGCCGGAGCTCCGGTCTATTTGGAGGCAGTCCTCGAGTACCTCGCAACAGAGGTTAATTATTGTTTCACCTTCTCTTACTTGTAACCCCCCAATTCTAGAATTTTTGAATCTAGGGTTTCAAATTTTAATTTTAATGGCGCAAATAATTGATTTCAAATCTAAGTGATTAATCGCTTTGTTATTCTCCTTCTAGATCTCGTTTTCTGCTTTGGTGAATTTGTAAGATTTTTTTTTCTGTGTAATTCTGAATTTGCCCCAAATATTAGGGTTTTGCGAGTTCAATTAACCTAATTGCATCTGTACGTGTAGGTGTTAGAGCTGGCTGGAAGGGACAACAAGAAGACCAGAATTGTTCCAAGGCACATTCAGTTGGCTATTAGGAATGACGAAGAATTGAGCAAGCTTCTGGGTGATGTGACGATCGCCAATGGTGGTGTGATGCCCAATATCCACAACCTCCTGCTCTCGAAGAAGACCGGCTCATCCAAGCACAGCTGCTGATGAGGATTAAAATTGGTGGTGAAGAGAAAGACACATGCATGACGTTTGAGTTTTAGATTTGTTGTTTCAAGTGCGATATTTTAGACACCAAAATTCTTCATAAAGATTTTTCTTCTTTAATATTTAATTTTATTAGTTTAGGATTGTACAAAAGATTTGGTATTTTATTTATTTTCATCAAATAACTTTATTTTTTAATGTGTGTGTGTGTGTGTGTGTGTGTGTGTGTGTATATATATATATATATAATATTTATTTATTGAAAGTTACCAAAAAAAACCTTAAAAACCAGATTTGGTATCCAAAACCACCAAAAATCTGGGTTTGGGGGTAAGTTGCAAAAAATACATACTTCAGATGGTGGTTTGTCTCCAAAAAAGGTTCGTATGATAAGTTGTGAAAATCGTAATAATTCGAATAGTAAAAAGTTTTTTCCCTTCTTTTTATATATATATATAAAAATTCATTGTAATATCCTTTAGTCTTTGAACACTAAAATTACATTATATGAATCTATTTATATTCTTAATGACTAGATATTCAAAATAATAAACGAATAAATCTGAAATAACAAATTCTAATATTTTAAAATAATATAATGTACAACCGATACAATTATAAACTTTTATTAAAAAAAATTAATGTAATATTTTCCTTTAGTTTTCGAACAATTTATATCATATGATTCTATTTATCTCCTTATGACTAGATATTCAAAATAATAAATGAATAAATCTGAAATAACAAAATATAATATTTTAATAGTATAATATACAACTGATTCAATAATAAAAATTTATAAATAAAGTGTAAAAATATATAAATAATTTTGACTCAATGCAAATATATTATACACTTGTTTGTTGAGTATTATTATTTTTATTATTCAATATATTGGTACTTTAATGTACAAATTTAAATTTGTTAATAATTTTATTTATATACTTATAAGAATGAAGAATATGTCACATTATCAACCATGCACATTGTTTATAATATAACAAATATATTATAGATTGAGAGAGAAAAAATTATCAGTTAAAAAAATATTTATCAGTTGATAAAAATGATGTAGAAAAGAAAAGGTAGCAACCATGTCCACAACAAAGAATACAACGAAGGAAGAGTTGAATATAATATTGGACGTGACACCAAATATTGAATTCGGTAGGTATTATTATTTCTTTTGTCTTTCTTTAAATTTATTTATTTTGCAGTAATATATATTATCTTTTAAATAAAATAATAATCGTACACACTACATAAGATTTTTTGATTGGTTTGGCGCAGCAAGGTGAAGGAGATAATAATAATCAATTAAGTTTCGGATGCGGGTATTTTTATGAAAATGTATTTTTATTTTCTTACCAATATGATTGTAATCTATAATATTTTCCATAATTCGTATACTTGATTTATTATTTTGCGGAAAAATTATTTTTTTTGTTCTATTATGTTGTCCACCTTCCAATTTAGAATCAAGATATTGTCCACTATCAAAACACATACACGAAGTTGGCAATATCATCAATAAAGGTATAAAATTATCCCGATCGGGCTTTTTTCTAACGTGGCGTGATTCAATAATTTCTTATCATTTTTTTTTATTTTTAAACATTAACTAGTATTTTGTACTCGTGCGATACACGGATCTTATGGTGCATAAATATATAAATTGAATATTAGTGTTATTATTGATTCTAATAAATTAAATCACTAAGTATGTATTATTTGACATTCTTGGTATATAATATATTTTTTATTATATTCGTAGAATTGTCGTTCCCACCAACTTTCGATTGGTGACTCGTAAAATAGTATGTCTATTTGTAGTTTTGCATACAAGATTATAAATCATAAATTTGATGTTTTAATTGTTTTGGCTATTAGTAATCTCAATTTGTATTGTTTATGCTATTATAAATTAAAAATATAATAAATATGAAGTAGAATTTATAATAATAATAATAATATGTATGATAAGATCGATATTTTTTTATACTATATAGATTAATTGAATTATTTAATTGCATACTTAATTAATGAAGTCTCGTTTATTTTTAAAGATACCACGTAGTTGATTTCCTTATTAGAATCACTAAAAATACTAATTGATCGGTAATTGCATATTTTTTGATTCTTTTTTATTTATCAATATATTATTATTAAGAATCATATTAAATATAAAACTAATTTCCAATTAGTTCTTCTGAATCATTCATCCTCTCATACATCATACTTGAATGGTTTAATCATCTTAAATTATACATAGAAGTCATTTCCTAGCATTAGCCTATGTTTCTAATAATTAAAGCTTACAAAACTAAGTAATATCCATATGTGTAACATGAAATATTAGAATTAATACACTAAGGAGAAAAAAAAAATCAATTATGCTAAAATAATAAATAACATCAATATTCAACAAATATTAAAATGAATTGTTGTTAAACTCATCCAAGCTATTCTCATATTAAAGTAGTAGGGAGAAAAAAAAAAACACACCTAAAATACATTCAAAGTCAAAACTAATAAAAATGATTTAAAACCCATAATAATTATTTTCAAGGATAATCACATAAAATTACTTCTACGTAAAGTTAAAGTTATTTCATGGTTTAACTTAAAGATTATATTTTTTTAAATATTATTTAAATTCCATAACAATTATTCTTCAAAATAATCACATAAAATTACATTTCCATACCGGTAAGTTATTTTATGGTTTTAACTGAAGATTTTCCTTTTCGAGATTGTTGAGGTAAGTTCATGTAGGTGATCCGCTAACATTATTAATTGTAAGGTCACAATCAGTTAAATATGTAGAAATATAAACAACATGATAAATTTTATAAAAAAAACAAAATCATACCTATTTATTATTTTTCATTATATATTGTAATTATCAATTAAATAAATATTAATTAAAAGACCAATTTATTTGCTCATTAGATAATATCTCTATTAATAGAATGACACACCTATAAGAAAAGCGTATATACAAAGTACTAAATTTTTCATTGTTATATATATAAAGATTTGAATTTTAATGGTTATTTGCGGCAATACATAACTTTGGGTCACTTTTATTTTTTCATAAAAAAATAGTTGAACATTAAAAATAAATTGATTACGGTAATATTATTTACTTTTTTTTTTTGGGTGCGGAGCTTTAAATTATAGTTGACCATGGATTATGTAGGAAATCTTTCAATTTAATTCAATTATAATTAATAGAGATTATTATATTTTTAGTGGAATATTTATCTATTTTAAATTGCTCAAGTTTTACCATTTAGATAACAAATATGATTAATCCAATTGGATTTACCATATTCAAAATAATTAATTATTTATGAAGGTTATTTTATATTATTTAATTTAAATAAATAATATTTGATGGAGGGTATAATTCGTAGTTTACCATTTTTGATGTTTAGGATGAATATATTGTATATAAGGATAATTTAAATTATTAATTTTTATTTAAAATATAATTAAACACACATAAAATTAATCAAATAATTATTTACAAAGGCTAAATCATATATTAGGTTACTTAATAGAAAGTAAATAATTATTTGTGAAAGCTCTTAATAATAATTATTTATTTTAGTTATATTGGAATTTTGGGATATTACGACATTTTAAATTAAATATTATATAAAAATTTTTGTACTGATCTTCTATTTTGAAATTATCTAATTATATTGTCATATGCAATATATGATTTAAAAACTAATTTTAGTACATAATCTAAATCAATTAGAAACTAATATGAATCAATTTGGATATGTCAAAACTTTTATAAAAAAACTTGGTCATGCATTTAACGTTAAGTAAAATATTCATGCATAAATATAAATTAGAACATAGTTCTATAGCTATTTTTTAACAATGTAGGGAAAATGTTTGCCAATAGTATATAAATATCATTGCAAGAAATTTTGCTATATATATAAAATGGTAACCATGCATTCAATAATGATAATAATATTGAAAATATTTTTTTTATACTGTCCCCTTAGTGTATAGTTATAGATATTTGTAAGATTTATTAATTGTAATTTCATTTTGTCATAATTTGATTTAAAATCTTACTTATTGTATATAAGAATATAAATGTATAAAAAATATTTATATGCAAGTCATAAATAAATTAATGCGATAGATAATAATAATAGATATTAACTTTAATTTACAGTATCAACTCTATAATTAATTAGATATGTATACATTTGGTAATGATTGTATTAATGGCAGATTTTAGTTGAATAATTATATATGTGAATTCATATACTATATATAAGTCATATCTAAGATTTAAATATGATCCAAAAATAATATATATAAGATTTAATAAGTATGTTATTAATAACTTAAATATAGAAATAAATACATAACTTTTATATATATTTTTAATTAATTAAAACTGACTACTATTTTTAGTATGTCATTTTGGAGGGAAAATTCTGAGAAACATTTTTAGAAACGCTAGCCTTTATATATATATA
>BMAC01000010.1:832408-874357 GCA_014905375.1 Phtheirospermum japonicum
TATATATATATATATATATATGATTAACTTCAAATGAGAACCATGTCCTTATATGTGAACCTAAAGTCAATTATGGGCCTTAAATCTAATTCAAATGAGAACCATGTTCATATTTGTGAATTCAAGTCAATTATGGCCCTTAGATATCTAATTAAATGGATGGATCAAAAAAAAATTCCTTATTAGATTAAGAGTATTAGGATTATATAATAAAAGTAATGGTGGTTTATATAACTGGTATATCAATAAAGAACTGTGATTGTATAATAAAATCACTTCTAATATATAATAAAAGTAATAGTTCTCAATTTCACAAATAAGGGAGGGTTCTCATTGGAACCCACCCCTATATACTTGGCCTTATTTTCTAAGTCGAGAGTTAAGGCTCCTCGCTTCACTGATTAGGTGAGGTACAATACTTTATTTCATGGAATGCCTATGAAAGAGAACATATTAGGTTAACAAGGGATGCCCCTAGCTATGGCCCTACCATACTTAAGTCAATAACAAGTTTAAGAGGTAAAGTATAATAAGTTAGGTAATTAGGTAAAATTATGATAAAGATCATACCATTAGTATGGAATATTGCGCATATTTATACTAGTTGTTATATGTAAGCAACATTTAAGAGGACCCGTGGATTGATGTGATGGTAGAGGTTACTTTTTCTAAGGTGATCCATGATCCACATTCGCTCAGGTCGCCGCCTTAGTTTTTCCAATTTGGGGTAGGTTTTGGTCGGAACTTGAACTATCATTTTTGTAGTGTTTGGTCTTTTTTAAGTACTGAGTCCTTGTTAAGTGAGCATAACTAATTTCTTATGCACTTAGGGTCCTTTTCAAGTGAGCCTTTTAAAGTCATATTAATGGCCTATATCATTGACCAAATATGCACGTCCTGTTTTAGTTGATCATGTGCTTGTTTGGAAACCCATTTTAAAATGAATTTTTTGCAAATAAGTTCATTTAAAATAGAAAAACATATTTAGTGGTTATTTTAAAATAAACTTTTGAAAAAAGTAACTTTTCCAAAAGTTCATTTTGCATAAGTGTTAATTTATGACTTTTGAGTTTCATTTCCTACACTTTTGTTGAATAGACTTTTAAAATTATTTTTACCAAACACTTCACACTTTTCACAGGCACTTTTCTAAATTACACTTTTCAAAAGTCCATTTTATAGATGGACTTTTATGAAAAAAAAAAAAAAATGTTCCCAAGCAAGCCCTATATTTGCCAACCCCAAAAATTTATTGAAATAATTCTACATTTTAGGTAACTTGACATTGATCCTTAATTTAAACAAAACAGATTATATAATATCAAAACAGTAAAACAACATGAGGATTTTGTTAATTCTTTTTGTGAGTAAATCAATCGTATTGGTCAGTGGATACGATTATCACAAATCATACCCACCATTCTAAATATTAATGCTCTTGTAAACAATCTTACCATCCAAATTCATAAATTTCAATGATTAAAAAAAACAATTCTTAAAAATTAAAGTGCCGTCTTAGCTCAGCTGGTAGAGCGCATGGCTTTTAACCATGTGGTCGTGGGTTCGATTCCCACAGACGGCGAAGTTCAGAATTTAGATTTGTTCCATATTTAACCTCATAGGTTAAATTTTTTAGTTAACATAGCAACCAAATTGGCTTAATAAAGCCATATGGTCGTGGGTTAGATTCAATGTTTAAATTTGTTCTATATTTGTTTACTTGAAGAACTCTATCATTTTTTCTTAATAATATATTTCTAAGTTAACTAGATATAAAATTACACTTTTAGTGTATGAAAAAAATAAGGAATAATATTTTAGGCGAATGCAAATAAATAATCACCTCGTCTCTAGGATTAGAATTCTTCATTCTCAAATGGCGCTTGTTGTTGAGGGCCTCTTCGAAACTCACATTTTCTACACGAAGATTTTTGTTCTTAGTTCGAAGATTTGTATTCAGCTGGTGCTCATGCTTCGTCTGCAGATAACGTATATAGTGAAATAAATATAAACGAAATAACATGATAATTGCTTTTTTTCATCTAATTGCGTTTGTTTTTGGAACCAGATCTTAACTTGGAAGGGGTCTATTACCAGATCTTAACTTGGAAGGGGTCTATTCCTATGTCTTGGCATAGTTCGATTCTTTACGACAATCCCTGAAAAAAATTATTATTTAGAATTTAGTATTAGTATCAATATAAACAAATTAATAACTTAAACAAGGGATAAAATTATATTTTGATCCTGAATTAACGATATTTTTGGCTTTGCAACCTTTTGTTTTCTTTTGATTTTGCAACAAGATCGACTGCAAGTATTATTAACCATGACCTAGTGATACATGTTGGGATTAGTAAAACTCGTAAAGGAAATTACATTTAAAAAAACCTTAAAAAATAGGGCAAACAACGCACGTGATGCATTTTCTTACGATTTCACTATCGCCAGCGACGAGAGGTTAGAATTAATAAAAAGTTGTAGTAATGTTGCATATCTTTCCCCCCTAGCTATGCCCTGCTTGGTCCCCCCCCAAAAAAAAAAGAAAGAAAGAAAGGAAGGAAGAATTTTTAAAAAAAAAAACAAGATCGAAATCTCAAGAAGAAATTGATGTAAATTCTACCGCATGATAAAAGATTATAAAATTGAATTAATTAAAATTTTATTCTTCCATTGCTTCTATTTGTAATGGTGTATGACTACTGGTGTATAACTGTGGTGCCACTCTCTTTTCAATTTAATGTTTTAAATTAATAAGAAAATGATAAGAAATTATTAAATTACGCTACGTTATAAAAAAAAATTGATCAAGCCTTTTTTTGTGATCTCTTTTTGATGAATTGATCAATATAGCAAATTATGTTTAATGATGGCCAATATCACGTGTGTTTCTTGAAATATGGCTAATATGATGAATCAAAATTAAAATCTTTTTATGAAAACATAGTATATATATATATATATATATATATATATATATATATATATATATATATATTAGGTTAAAATGAGAACCTTGTCCTTATTAGTGAATTTAAGGTCAATTATGGACCTTCGATCTAATTAAATGGATGGATCAAATTTTTTTAATTTTTCCCTATTGGATTAAAAGTATTAGGATTATATTATAAAAGCACCGATGGTTTATATATCTAATATATTAATAAATAATTGTGATTGTATAATAAAAGCACTCCTGATATATAATAAAAGCACTAGTTCTCAATTTCACAAATAAGGGAGGGTTCTCATTGGAACCCACCCCTATATAACTTACCTCGTTTTCTAAGTCGAGAGTTAAGGCTCCTCACTTCACTGATTAGGTGAGGCATGATACTTTAGTTCATGGAATACCTACGAAAGAAAGAGAACACATTAGGTTAACCAGGGAGTCCCTAACTAGGCCCTACCATACTTAAGTGAATAACAAGTTGAAGAGGTAAAGTATAATCTTTATACTTAAGTAAAATTATGACAAAGGCAATTAGTCTTGAATATTGTGCATATTTATACTAGTTATTTATTTTAAGCCACGTTTAAGAGGACATGTGGATTGATCTGATGGTAAAGGTTACTTTCTATAAGGTGATCCACGATCCATGATCGCTCGGGTCGCCGCATTAATTTTTCCAATTTGGGCTAGGCTGTGGTTAGAACTTGAACTATCATTTTTGTATTATTTGGTCTTTTTTAAGTACTTGGGTTCTTATCAAGTGAGCATAACTCATTTCTTATTCTCCTAGTGTCCTTCAAGTGAGCCTTTAAAAGTCCAATATTAATGACCTATATCATTGACCAAATATGCACACCCCTTTTAGTTGATTAATTTTTCCATATAGTTGTTCTACTGCTGGAACCCTGGATCTGTTTGGACAAATTCTACACCTGCAACTCGAAGTTTGTATATGCTAGACGGTGAAAATCCAAAGCTACTCGAGAAATTTTGCAACAGTCCCCGAAGCGAAGTTCTTCTACTGGTTCAAGAATTACCGCTCCAGGTCCCGACGCCGTTAGCACCGTAGGCCCAACAGCGACGAGGGTGGGCTAATGTCCGAACGGGCGGCGGCGCCCCTTCTCCTCGACTCGTCGATGGCGTCCATGGCAGTGAACGGATCAGATGGCCAAGCCCCGTTATCGTCTTGTTTCTGCGGCGGAAACGGACGAAGCGAGAAGTGGTTGGAGTATCCTGCGGCGGCAACTTCTGCGGTGTCCCGATACAGAACCGGAAGCGGCTCCGGCTGCTGACTCAAACGGGCTCACGGCGGAGGCTTTGCTGGGGTTGTGCTCCGAAGTTTCACGGTATTTTTGGAACGTTTATGGTGTGACCTTGAGCTTGTTGCAGATGTTTGTTTATGGCGGTAGGCGGCCGATTCTTGAAGAAGAAAGGCAAAGTCAATTTGTTGCAGATGGTAGTTTATGGCAGCGGCGGCCATTCCTTATGGAGAAGACAAACCTTTTTCAAAGGCTTGTTGGGCCTAATGTCTGGGCCCAATATTCAAGAGTTGGGCCGTTTTATCTTTTAATTGAGAGCTTGGTCTGAGTTCTATATGAGCTTTATTAAGCTTGGGCCTATTAATTAAGGTGTAAGTTATATTTGAGTGGGCCCAGAATTATTGAAGTAATTTGAAAGTGATTTTGGGTCATGGTTAATTTACGGGCCTAATTTCAGTTAGTCTTTGGACTTATTTGATTGGGCTACATTATTTAGCCTTGGGCTTAAATAAAGATTTGGTAATGACTAATTTAGTCATGGGCCAAAATTGGTAATGAAGTTTAATAGAAATTAAACTTGGGCCTGAATGATAGTAAGGCCATTGGGTTGCCTTTGTAGCAGCCGTTGGTTCTTCTTGTAAAGAAGGAACCGGGAAAAATTTCAAAACCTTGATGGGTCATGGATATTGAGCAAATATTATTTATTTGGGCTCAATAAATTAAAGTCTAGTTTCGGACTAGATTTATAATAAATTGTGGGATCTAATTGTTTAATTGGGTTTCAAATTTATTGAGTGTGAATTTTAAGCTCGATTTAGTTCGACTTAGAAATTCTATAAACTTATGAACTCATTGTTTGAGTTAAATTCATAAAGTTTGGTATCAATTAAATTTGGATTTAATTTATGAATTGAATCTTGAGATTTAGTTGTGGGAGCTTCTCATGACTTCGATTTTTCATTGGTGAAAAATATGACCTCGTTGGTCTAGTAAAGAGGAGATTGAGATAGCTAATGTGAGATGGATGATCTCATAAGAGTATTGAATTTGTGAGATTCATATAAAGCTCGAAGAGTCAAAATAATATGAGATAGATAATATCATAAGAGTATTGAATTTGTAAAATTCATATAAAACTCGAAAACCCAAAAGAAGATTATGAGAAATCATAATTATTAGTTTTGTGTGCTTATTTGGAATTTGGGTATTCTAGCATTGAGGCTATGATATAAAGCCCATTATAAGTCCAACAAAATTGATAAAATTAAATTTACAATTAGATGTCAATTTTGGTTGAAGACACAAGTGAGAGATTTGTGTTGAGGCTAAAACGCCAAAAGTATCTTTTCATTTGGTGGAAAGAGTTATGTACCTCTAGAGTTATATCACATCGAGATATGTGATATGAAATTTGTGTAAACTAGAGGGGGTAAAAAGTAAATTATTACTTTCATTGATGACTGCACAATAATTTGTGACATTTATTTGCTAAGGGGCAAAGACAAAGTCTTTGATGTCTTCAAAGTCTTTAAGTATGAAGTTGAGAATCAACTGAAAACTCGAATTAAGGCAATTCGAAGTGATCGAGGTGGAGAGTATGTTATGAGGAATTTTGTGCTGAATAAGGCATAATTCGTAAAACATTTGCTTCGTATTTACCTCGATCAATTGGCGTCGATGAACGTAAGTATAGAACTCTGAAAGAAATGATGAACGTTATGTTAATCAGTTCAGGGTTAACCCCTGATATGTGGGGGGTGACGATCCTTTCGCTAACCATATTTTGAATAGGTTACCCTACATGGGAAAGCAAAGGACTCCATATAAGTTATGGAAAGGTAAGCTTGTGCTTATAGTTACCTCAAAGTGTGGGGGTACTTGGCTAAGGTAAAAGTATCAGAGCCAAAGAAAGTGAAGATATGACTTAAAATAGTCGATTGTTGCTTCATTAAATATGTGCACTGCGTATAGATTCCTAGTACACAAGTCTGTTATACTTGATGTGAATGAAGGTTCGACCTTTAAAGTAAGAAATGCAATACTTTGAACACTTTTGTCCTTGCAAAGGAAATAGTGATGGTTGTAAAAGAGAGTTCTTGATGCTATAGATGAAGCAACACTTCTTATAGCTCAAGTTGCATCACAAAATGGTGATGGTGATGATTCTAGGGCTATGACTGCTTAGATGGTTTATTTGTTAGATAATGAATCTCAAGAAGCCTTGTCTAGTCCTAATGCTTCTATGTGGAAGGAAGCCATCAATGTTGATTCAATTTTGCAGAATCATACATGGGAGTTGATTGATTTTTCCCATGGTAATAAAACCCCTTGGTTGCAAGTGGGTCCTAAGGATAAAGTATCAAGATGATGGCTTGATTGATAAGTATAAAGCTAGGCTGATAGCTAAATACTTTAAACTAAGATAAGGATACAACTTCTTGTTACTTACTCACCTGTGACTAGAATCACTTCTTAAGGTGATTTTGGCGATTGTTGCGCTGCACAATCTTGATATTAATCAAGTATGAATGCAAATATCATTCTTGAACGGTGAGTTAGTTGGAAAAATTTATATGGAACAACCTTATGGGTTTGTGGTTCCTGGTCAAGAGAATAAGGTGTGTAGACTTGTTAAATCACCGTATGGATTGAAACAATCACCAAAGTAATGTCATATCAAGTTTGATACTGTGATGATGACCAATGGCTTTCGCATCACTAAATGCGATAAGTGTGTTTATGTGAAGAACACACCTAACTCTTTAATCATTGTTTGTCTTCTGTTGATGACATGTTGATTTTAAGTAACTCAAGTGATATGATCACAAGTACTAAGAACATGTTGAAGGACAAGCTTGATTTAAAGGATATGGGGTTAGCCGATGTGATTCTTGGGATCAAGATCATAAGAAATCAAACAGCATAGTACTTTCTCAGTCAGCGTACTGGAAAGGTGTAAGGGGTTTGATGATAAAATTGCTAGAATTTCATTTGACGATAACCTTCGTTTGGTGAAAAACAAAGGTGATTCAGTGGGTCAGCTGGAATTGTCTAGGATTGTTGGAAGTCATATGTACGTTGCTAGTTGTACTAGACTCAATCTAGCTTATTCAGTGAACTAAGTAAGTAGGTTCACGGGTAATTCGAACAGTGACCACTGGATAGGGTTAACTAGAGTACTACTATACTCGTAGTATACTCTGAGTTATGGGTTGCATTATATGAGATATCTAGAAGTACTAGAAAAGTACTGTGTTGTGAACTGGATATAGGACTCTAAAGATTCACACTCCACGAGTGGGTATGTTTTACCATCGGTGGAGGTGCTGTATTTTGGAGGTCCACTAAGTGAATATGCATAGCCCCGTCCACCATGGAATCAGAGTTCATAGCTATGAACAAAGCTAGTGAAGACGTTGAGTGGCTTCGAGATCTTCTCGAGAACATTCCATGTTGGAGGAAGCCCGTATCAATGGTTATGATACACTGCGATAATCAAGTTGCTATCGCTAGGGCTTACAATGAAATGAATAACGGTAATTCGCGAATTATTCGTCGAAGATACAATACCGTTAGAGAATTGATCTCAAGAGGAATTTTCATTGATTATGTGAAATCAAAGGAAATTATAACGGATCCGTTTACAAAGAGTATAAATCGAGATCAATTCTATGCTAGAGGGAATGGGCTAAAGTCCACACAAAAGAATAGTCCTTAGTGGAAACCCAACCATGATGACTGGAGATCCCAAGAACTTGGTTCAATGTGGCCAACTAAACTTTGGACTGTTCTATTTACGAACACTTGGTAACTAGCCATGAGCTAAACCTATTTCCCTAGAGAGCATATCCAAGTGATATCCCTGATGACCGTGGCATAGGGTAAGTCTTTGACTTTTAATGACGATCTATACCTATAAAGGTGAAGTATAGCAGGATACTTCTGATAGACAAGGTCACCTATTCAAGTGTAGAGGAGTGGCCGCCTCGCCCGAAGCACTTGCGAAACCAAGAGTGTCCAAGGCCAAAATGGACACAACGTAGAACTTGCAGAATTGGCGTAAACGTTATTATGTGAGTATCATTGTCTCGGTAGGCTCGGACTCGGAATAGTTCAATGACTCAGTCAACTAGTCCGTGGGTTTATCCGATGATATTTCACTACGGAAAGGTTCAAAGTCAAAAGCTACCTGTCCAGATGTGATAACGTTTCATGTGGAAACTGAGCAATTGAGTCCCATGCATCATTACATTGATTTTGCACTCATGTGGGGATTGTTGGGGAAATTGGATTTGGTAAAGTTATATATGGTAGCTTTGACCAAATATTCCAAATGTAGACGGGTCGTTAATTGTGTAAACGAACGTCAAATTGTTAATCTACGTTTCGAGTAGATTATGGTGGTATATTTACTTTCACAAATCCATTTTTGGGTGAGTGAAAAGTCAATGACCAAGGTTGGACATTTGGAAAGTAATGAGGGTGAGGAATTTCCTAAGTAGATAGGAAATGTCCTATATATGAATATTATTCATTATTTTGTGGAAATCAAATTATTAGAGATGGTGGACCGCAAACTATTTAATTCCTTGGGCTTTAATTAGTTTGGGCCTCTTCTGGAAGCTTCTAAGTCTTTCTTATTGAGGAAGATAAGGAGATTGGCTTGTATTAGGAATCCTAATTCCTATAGATTTCCTACCTTGTTTAAGGGTCCCTCATATCTATAAATACCAACTCCCACATAGTGTAAAGAGACTTTTGCATACATAAAAACAAGTTTCTCAGAGAGCTCTCGCATACATGTCATAATCCTACCTGCCTCACGCATCATATAGTTTGCAGTTAGGATTTGCTCAGTTGTCTGCCCAATTCTCGTTCGCCAGGTTGACTGGATTGTCTGCTCCGTCCAGCTCCGCGTCGTTGTATCTTGGGAGGTTCATTGCTATCAAACCGTGAGCACGTAGTACGGGGCAATAAGAATCTTAAGGAAAGAGTTCGCTCGCCTCGACGGTTAACTTTTCTTTCGTTTCGTTGTTTAATTATATTATATATTTATTATATTTATATATAATATATTTGCTTGATTGTGTTAGATTTGTTAGTTCGATTATTCCCCAATATTATCGCAATATATTACCAATTTACCCAATAATAAAAATAAGTATTATTACACTTTTAGTGTATAAAATATAAGGAATAATATTTTTGGTGAGTACTCGTCTCTAAGGATGAGAATTCTTCATTCTCAAATGGCGCCGTTGCTGAGGGCCTCTCTGAAACTCACATTTCTGCACAAAACTCTTTGTTCTCAGCTCGAATACCTGGTACTCATGCTTCGTCTGCACATAACGGATATAGTGAAACAACTATAAAAGGAATAACATATTAGTAAAACTTGAGGAAAAAATAATTGCTTTTTTAATTTTCCTTCATCTGAGTGCGTTTGTTTTGGAACCAGATCTTAACTTGGAAGGGATTCCTATGTCCTGGCTTAGTTCGATTCATTGCTTATTGTCAGTGTGAGGACAATCCCTTAAAAAATTACAATTTAGAATTTAGTATTAGTATCAATATAAACAAATTAATAATTGAAACAAGGGACAAAATTATATTTTGATCCTGAATTAACTGTGTTTTTGGCTTTGCAACCTCTTTTTTTTCTTTTGATTTTGCAACAAGATCAACTGCAAGCATTACTAATCATGACCTAGTGATACATGTTGGGATTAGTAAAAACCATAAAGGATATTGCAGTTAAAAAAAAACCTTAAAAAAATAAAGCAAACAACGCACGTGATGCATTTTCTGACGATTTCACTATCGCCGGCCACGAGAAGTTAGAAATAATAAAAACGGTGTAGTAATGTTGCATTTTCAAAAAAAGAAAAAGAAAAAAAAGAAAGGATTAAATAAAGGAAGGAAGAAATTTAAAAAAGAGGATCGAAATCTCAAAAAGCAATTGATGTAAATTCTATCGCGTGATTAAAGATTATCATTAATAGGAGAAAATCGAATCAATTAAAAATTTACTCTTCCATTGCTTCTATTTGTACTGGTGTATGACTACTGGTGTATAATTGTGGTACCACTCTCTTTTCAACTTAATGTTTTAAATTAATAAGAAAATGATATGAAATTATTGAATTACGCTACGTTATAAAAATTTTCCGATCAAATCTTTTTTGTGATCTTTTTTTGATGAATTGATCAATATAGCAAATTATGTTTCATGATAGCAAATATTACGTGTACTTTTTGAAATATGGCTAATATAATGAACCAAAATTGAAATTTTTCTGTGAAAACAGAGTAAATAAATAGAAATAATTCGAACAACATAAAACTTACAAAACCGTGAGAAATAACTAAACAAAGATTGACGCAGATAAGTGAGCCGTGATTTTGAGGTACTTTTTTTAAAAAAAAATTTATTTAATAACAGAAGCAAAAGAAGTGAAACAAAAAGATGGGAGAAGCAGTCAAACAATAAGAAGGATTTGGATCGAATGATGGGATATCTACCCTATATATTAAGGCAAAGACTTGTTTTAGGCCAGATTAATGGGGCATGACCTGTTAGCCATCTAACCCGATATTATAATTTACTAGTGTAGACACCCGCGTATTACGTGAGCAGAACGAAATAATACATAATAAATGAAATAGAAAAAAGAAAAATTAGAAATAGTGGAAATAGAATTATTCTTACAATAAATAAAATGTTATTTTGAGGTTCTGAAAAATTTCTTTGTACACAACATTTGTTGTCTTACTAACAATGTTATCATCGTCGTCGCAGCATAAAAGTCTTAATCCATTACAACTCTTGACCACCCGAGAGATGGCGATATAGAGCTGGCCATGGCTAAAAACAGGTCTTGGTAAGTACAAACCAACATTGGATAGAGTTTGACCTTGACTCTTGTTTATAGTCATTGCAAAACAGACGATGAGTGGAAACTGTCTTCTTTGAAATTTAAAGGGGACCCTGCTATCAGATGGACTCAACGCCATACGTGGAATATAGACTTTCATTCCAACATTAGTTCCTGAAAGAATCTTTGGTGCTATTTTAATCAGGTTGACAGTGCTTTCGATAATGATTGACACTGCTTTTAAATTATCTAAACAATATTGGTGCTATCTTATTATGTCAATGTTTATAACAATGCTTTATATGTTAGATTTTAAATTTGGAGATGTTTTTAGTTCGCAACTGTAGTGCTTTGGTAGGTATATGAAAATGTTGTGCATATTTGGTTTGCAGGTGTATTTGTTTTTATATAATTAGTTTAAAACTGAAAAAAAAATGTTAGTGCTTCTGTAAAATTAAAATAGTGCTTTCTAATGTGAGCAATAATGCTTTTTGATAAATTGGTCTTCACGCAAAAGAATAAAAAGGAAAACCACAAAAGTTCTTCACGCATGCCTCCACATGTATCATAAAATCAACAAAACATACCTTAACCCTCTCATTCGATCTCCATCACAAATCCATTGAATATATTATAATTATAAAAATACTCGAAATGATGAATATACTTTAACCTGGTGATTCAATTCTTGCCCAGCCACCAAAAATCGAAGACGGATTTAGAATATGAAGGAAAAAAATAAATTACCTTCGATGATGAATAGTAACAAAGAAAAAGAGAAACATATGGAGAAATAATTGCGTGATAAAAAAGAAATTCAATTGTGATTATAGTGATGTATTAATTGGAAAGAAATAAAAAGACAATCAGAGGTAATATGGTATGCTCGATTAATTTCTCCATGTCATAAGTTATTTGTCCAAACATAACTCGTGCAAGATTAAATATCTATTAAATAAAATATTAGTTATTTTTTATTACGACGCTTTTGACTAATGGCTTTCGTCACAACTTTTGGCAGTCAATTTTAAGAACTTGTACGCAATAAAATGGTACTTTGTCTATGTATCTTAACAATAGAAGTCTCGACGTGAGATATAATATTTTAAACAATAATTTATCTTGATCAAATCTCACAACTTGGATAATCTCACATATATTTAATTTCTAAACATAAGCTATGAGTTCATATAAAAAAGTATTATTTAAGTGATTATTATCTATGAACATGTCGTCCCAACAGCAGCGCATGATCTAGATTAAAAGTTGCATTATGGTGATGTGATGTGAAAATAATTAAAACAAAAAAGGTTTAAAATATTTTTTCAAAAAATAAAAATAAGATACAATATTCTAAGGTACTTGAAAATTTGATTGCCACACAATCACACACA
Organism: Phtheirospermum japonicum; assembly: GCA_014905375.1. Taxonomy (NCBI): domain Eukaryota; kingdom Viridiplantae; phylum Streptophyta; class Magnoliopsida; order Lamiales; family Orobanchaceae; genus Phtheirospermum; species Phtheirospermum japonicum. The sequence goes on from BMAC01000010.1 coordinate 844,890, forward strand.
CACACACAAAAAAATATCTTGTATTAGGACATATACAAGTAATAATTTCTTTCACGTTTTATAGATTGACGAATTTGAAATGAATGGTCAAATGGTTTAACATACGTACACTTGATTTCGTAATTTATGGGATTCCTAATTGCAGTTCATAATTTTTCCTTTTTAGAAAAAGGCTATCTGAAATGAATTGTAAAGAGAATTATGACTTATGAGATTCTTAATTGCAAATAAATAAAAAGACTATCGTACCCTCTTTATGTTTGACTCCTCTTTAAATCAACTTTTAAATATGACCATTGGATGATATTAATTTGTGGTGTAAATATGTCCCAAGGTTCACATATAATGATGTGGTTCTCATTTGAACCTAATATATGATATATATATATATACACACACACACACACACACACACACACACACACACACATAGGGTTGGGTTCAAATGAGAACCCGTCATTATATGTGAACCTAGGGACTCATCTTGACCATTAGATTGGATAATTTTGATGGTTGAGATCATGACATGTCAGCATGGTAATAATGTAAAAAAATGCATTAATTAATTAAAAAGGGTATTTTGGACATATATCAACATTTACAAAGATCACTACATTGTTCTTTAGAAAGCACAATAGATTAAGAAAAAAAACACTACGATTGTATACAAAAAGTATCGCAAATTTCGTCTATAAACTGCAAATTCAAAAATTTGAAATGAAACTCAAATTTTCAACAAACCATAACTTTTTCAAATCTTATTCATTTTGAATGAAATATATATCAAATTAATCACATTCTCAAGATCTACAATTTAAGATACATATTGCATATTTTAAAATGTAAAAAAAATATATATAATTAAATTAAAAAAACTGGACTGATTTTAGCACTACAGTACTGTGTAAAAAGCACAATGAACCTGGACATATAATTGCACTGTGCAATATTAGATCTAAGGCCAGAATTAGTCCCTAGGTTCACTGATTAGCACGTAATTGTCTTGATTTTAGTTTGTATTTTAATTGCTTTTCTTATTATTTTTGGTATAAGTTGGAAAGTTTATGCTTATTTTTGTATTTTTGTACTTCCAACTTGTTTTACCATAATTTAAGCTAAATTGATGCAAATAAGTGATTAATTGTGATTTTTCACTTTATAGCTAATTAACCGAAAGAGTTCAGTACGTTAGAGATGAATTATGATGATCGAGATTCAAAGATCGAGCTTTCCGGTGAAGAAGTAGCAAGAATTGAAGCTGACAAACTTTCTAGAAGGGTTATTATGCTGGAACCGATGTCGATTGAGGCTAACGGTTACTTTCCAGAACGGTTTCCATACAACCTTTGTCGTCGGACAGAAATGCAAAAAAAATATATATACTTAACGGTTGCACCAACCGTTAGCGGGCCCAGGAAGCCCAGAAACAGATTCTTCGGCCCAGTTCGTGGAAAAAAAACCTATAAATACCCTTCTTAATCCGAATTTCGGGTAGTTAGGTCTGTGTGTGCGTGTGCTAACCCTAAAAACGGAGTAAACCAAGGGTTTTGGGAGACGGAAAACAACAACAAGACGCGACGATCAAGGAGCAACCAAGAATCGACGATGACGAGTTCTCGAGCCCGTTCGACACCGTTCATCGTTTCTCGACCGATTCGCTGCGTTTCCTCTTCGGATTAGCCGAAGCACTTTCAGTTTTCAGTAGCTACAATAAGTTTTCTACAATCTTTCATTAGTTTCTTATTTTAATTCTTAGATTTTAAAGCTTTTTGAATAATATTTAGTTTATGTTCTTGAAGTTTGTTTCCGTTTGGATTTGCTGAACGTATCTAGTTTTATTAATCTCAGTTTATTTTCAGTTTTTCATGCTTATTATTGGATGTTTGATGTTCTGCTTGGTTGAGGTTCATTCATGCGTTGAATATTCATAGTTTTCATAGTTAACCGTTACTGTTAACCGTTGGTGTAACAGTTAACAGTAACCCTTAGCAGCAACCCTTAACAGCAACAACAACCCTTAGCAGCAACCCTTAGTAGCAACCCTTAGCAGCAACAGTAACCCTTAGCAGCAACAACAACCCTTAGTAGCAACCCTTAGCAGCAACAGCAACCCTTAGCAGTAACCTTTAGCGGTTAGTTTAGTTATTTAGAATTCAATTTTCATGCAATCTGTTAGTTTTAATTTATTAGTTAGATTTCCAGTTTTTGAGTTTTAAATTAGGTTTATAATTAATTAGTTTTAATTATTAATTAGTTAGTTAATTAATTTAAATAATTTAGATAATTTAGATAATTTAAGATAGTTAAATTAGTTTTTAAAATTAAGTATTTGCTATTTGAATTCGTAGTTAAAAGTACGAATTAAGCACTGTTATTGTATAATAAAAGTACTAGTTCGCAGGTTTACAAATAAGGGAGGGTTCTCATTGGATCAGGTGAGAAGTAATTCATATATTAAGAACTAGGAACCCATCTATACCATTCGAAGAGATTTAATAGAGCGTCAGGATGATGTATAGAATTATGGTAAAATACCCAACTACATTCCTAATAGTCCTATCAAATCTAAACTTCCTTAGTAATCCCATAACTCTAGACAATATTACCCGTGAAATTAGATACCATATGTAATGCGCTTTATATTATATCTTTCATTCATCTCTCTCCTGTTTTTCACGTAATTGCAGTCGTCTGAATTTTCCATACCTAAGTAATTTGTCAACCCAAATGAAGAAATATCTAAAGCTGATTTTGTAAATTAGTTTGCAATTTAGAAATACCCGCATAATACCCTTTGATATTCGGTCGAGATTCGACTTCAGAATTTCAAGTTTTGCTCCAATTCAAACTCGATAACTTATGGAATTAGAAGTGATTCCGGAAATCAGCTAGCAATCAGGGAAGATATGTAATTTCAATGTTCCCATAAATTAAGTCTGATACGAACCCAAATAATGAAAAGGGTGGCCGAATTATTTGCAATTGGTAGTGGGGCAAAGATATCCCTGAAAATATCTTAGAAATTTAGTTGATTTAGTCAGCTACAAAAAATCCTGGCAATATGTCGAGGAGGGCTAAGAGGAATCCCCATAACAAGTAAGTTGGGTCATTTTGTTAAAGTTGATTTTTTGAGTAGTTTGTTATTTTTTTTCCATGGTTTTGAACTCTGGTGAAAGCGAGGACAGAATACTTTGTGAATTAATGAAACATAACTTCTTTTTTAATAAATAGTTTAGTTTTGGAGCTTGCGTAATTAGTAATAGTCGTAATCAGAAACAAGCTCAATATAATCAGTAAGAGCACGATCGAATTGAGGAGGAGTGTGAGAGAAACACCAGGTGATGAGCGCGTGGCTAACCATCACTACAAGCCAAAATGCTAGAGCCAACAAGCATCAACGGGCAATGATAGTTGTGCAAAAGGACAAGGAAGTGACAACGGGCTGAAAGGTCATGCTGGTGACACTTGGATGATGGTGAACCGTTCAAATGAGCTCAGCACAGCTGTCATGCATCGTGCCCCTCAGCAGATACCCTAAAACCCTAGCAGTTAGTTTATAAAAGGCAGCTGCATTATATTGCTTTTGATCATCCAGAAATTGTATGTTTGTTCTAATAAATAAGAATGACTTTTAGCATTATAGTCAAATTTCATTCTGCAGATTTCAGCTTTATGTTTAATGTTCATTTTAGCATTTCTTTTCACCTACCAGTTGAGAAATTATTGACATCATCCAAATCATCACGTGATTTTTGATTTTATTTCAAATATTATCATTCCAACAAGGTAGGAGGAATCTAGTACCGTAACATAGCAAGAACAGCGGTATTAGATTTAAAAAAAGATATTCTAAAGATCGATCATTAAGCCACATAATCATATGATAATGTCCGTTTCTCTTCTAAACCTAAAAAGCAAAATCATATGGATGTTAAAGCAATCAGCTACAAAATACTCTCATGCAGCTTCAAACTGTTTCTTTTCGCTAAGAGAAAATACGAGCTACGGCTAAAAATTAAAACAAGATATGAAGTGTCATATAAAACTAGATAAACAAGATAATAATCAACATGACAACTTACACAATCATCCTCAGCATCCTTATTTGCCCACTTTCTACTATTATCAGTGTGCATCTTTCGAAATAATTCAATGAAACTCGACGCATCACCCTCATCATCACACTCATCCTCATCCTTATTATTTTTCTTATCCTTATCACGCATCTATGGAATAGGTAAAATATAACAAATTAGATAAATAAGAATAAAGTTTAAATAAATAATAATAATAATAATAATAATAATAATAATAATAATAATAATAATAATAATTAGACGTATCCAGCCCACAGTGTGGGCAACGAGGCTATACTTTTGTTTTTTTCGATTGTTTGCATTCTTGATCGATCTATTCTGTGAATGCATTGGCCGATAATAATTTAGTGAGAAAAAACATAATGGAATAAGTTAAAAATACAAAATGAGATTAAAGATTTTACTTTGTATTCTGATGAAGTAAACAAAGCAATACACTTTTGCCAATCTTCATCGGTCATGCTCCAGTAATTAGCGGAGAAGTCTTGATTTTGTGGATCTTATAGGTCACTAACGCCATTGGAACGAGGGTATAGGCATTGATTATTGTAAACAACCGATGCCTAATATCGCGTGGGCTCGTTTTTATAACTTAAAAAAGTTATAAGCATCAGTTGTTAAGCAGAAACCGATGCCTATAATCGCGCGTGTTGTTTTTTTGTAATAAATAAAAATTATATGCATCGGTTTTACCAAACAAACAATGCCTATGATATTCCGGGAAAACTTATGTGTATCGATTGTTTAGATACAACCGATGCCTATACTAATAAAAAAAAATCCAAATTTTCATTAAAATACATAAGATCGGTTAGTCAACACAATCGATGTCTATAATAACTATGAGCATCGGTTGTTGATTTAGAACCGATGCATATGTTAAATTAAAATTTTTACTTTTTGTTGAAAAACTATAACATCAATTTGTTATTATTATTTTCTTCTCGCTTTCGTTGTATATCCGAACCTTGAAGACGGCGCATCTTGTATTTCCAATAGTGTGAGCACCAGTATTATTATTATTATTATTATTTGGAAATATGTTGTCAAATCTCTAGTTAACGGAAGTGTGGGGTTATTTGAAATTATGATAAAACATTTTCCTTTTAGGGGAAAAAAATATAACCATGAGATTTTTTTATTAATTTTTTTTAAGAGTGTGTTTGTAATTTTCTCATCATAGTTGGGAACACATATAAAAGATATATTTATTTTTCAAACAAACTCCAATCCTGTCCTGACTTGTCAAAAATGGGTGAGTTATTCAAACAAATACTAGAATAGTGAACCCAAACAAATACTTTATTTGTTTAATATACTACTCATTGAAAATAGATAAAATATAAAGGTAGTCGTTTGTAATTATCTCTTAGAGAAGAAATTAGAGAACAACGAGGTCTTGTTAGTTAAGGCCATATATTAGGTAAATTACAAGCCGTAAGATTTATGAAATCATGTTTATTTAGTTTTACTCGAACATATATTAGGTAAATTACAAAAATATTCCTAAATTTTAGCATAGTCTTTTTTTCTTTTTTAAATTAAAAGAAAATTATGAATACATCATTCATTCTGCATTACAAGCTTATTTTATTCCTCGGGTGCGGTTTTTAAGATGGAAACAAATTTTGTGAAACGTTACTATTTGGAATATTGAAAGGTAATAAATGACTTTTACTTTCCTGTATTTAGACATAATGATTTATTTTATTTTAGAGGCCCGATATTTGCACTCCAAAATTTTATAAGTTCACCTTATTCTTTTTTGAACAAAAATAGACATATTTAAAAATACAAAAATAATTCTCTTATAAAATTAATTTAAAAATTAAAAAAAATCATCTCCTTATTCTTCCTAAAACCTTCAAGAGCCACCTCAAAACAATACTCAATAATGAAGGATGCTAGTATAAATAAAATGAATGATACAAGTTTTCTCTATAATTTTTCAGTGTTACAATAATCACATTGCTATTTTTGTGTGTTTTTTCATCACTTTTTCGTCATAAATTGGTTTACTAGAGTTCATTTTCGGGATTGTGTTCGAACTGGTAATGATGAACATAAACAGGTTATTCGAAATTTTTTTTCGAACATATCATAATTCTGTCAAAAAACAGACTGTTCGAACCAAATTTTCGAACATGGATTTCAAGTTCGAAAATTTGCTTCGAACGGTCTATTTTTTTGCCTAAAAACAGAGTGTTCTAAAAAAAATTCGAATATTACACATTTGTTCTAAAAAAAATTCAAACATTACACATTTGTTCAAAAAAAATAAAATTCGAACACTGCTTCATTGTTCTAGAAACCAGAGTCGAACCATACGTAGTCCAGATTTCTTTTTTTCAAATTTTTTTTGGAGGAACACCAATTTCTATTTAAGAGACTTACCCTAAATGTTTGATTGCTTATTCGTCTTCTTGTTGTTTTTTTTCATAATATTTCGGAAAAAAAATATCTTCATTTTTCTCATTTTTTTTTCTTATCATTCTTCTTCATCCTTTTCTCTTTCTTGTTTCATTGTTTTACCTTTGTTTTATTTCATAATCTTTTTTATTTATATTATATATTAGATAAGGGTAAAATAGAAAGTTTTTGGGGTTGATTTAGTAAAATTCTAATATATTTAAAATATTATTGGGGTGTTCTCATTCATGGGGTCAACTCATCAAATTTTGGGGTGCAAATATCCGCTCCCTTTATTTTATTCTATTTGTTTTTTTGTACAGGATCAACCACCCTTGATCTACTGCTCATCGACGGCTCACAACAGCACAAACAACATGCTGCGGATTGCCACCAATATCTGTCGATTAAAGCCTCCGATCCAACAGACCGCATTCATTTCCTACCTCTTGCGTCTTATCTTCTTTATAATCCCGCTACCACATTTCTTTTAACCAAATCAGCATACATTGTCAATAAAAAAAATTATTCCCAATTTCTCCAGAAACGAAAAATCGCCGTGGAAAGGGAGGCAAAGGCTTGGGCAAAGTCGGAGCCAAATCGAAAGATTCTCAGGGATAACATACAGGGCATCACCATCCGCCGTTTGGCTCGCAGAGGCGGCGTCAAGAGTATCATCGGCCTTATTTACGAGGAGACTCACTATGTCTTGAATATCTTTATCAAGAACGTCATCCGTGACGCCATCAGTTACATGGAGCACGCTCGCCGGGAAACCGTGACGGCGATGGATGTCGTTTACGCTCACAAGAGGCAGGGGCGTACTTTGTACAGTTTTGGTGGTTAATTAGGATTATTAGTTTTTTTGTAAATGTTTCTTTAAGTGCCGTTGATTAGGTTTTCGTATGTGTTTACCCGCATCTATGTTTCCAAAAAATGAAATCCATTTTTTCAACTTCATCTGATTTGCTTATGAGAGACATTAGACATCGGTTGTGGTCAAACAACTGATGTCTATATATAAAAATTAGGTATCGGTTATTTCCACAACTGATGTCTTCGGAGTGACATTAGGCATCGATTGTTTGACCAAAACCGATGCCTATAATACACATTAGGCATCGGTTGTTTAATCAAAACTGATGCCTATATCTATACATTAGGCATCGGTCATCGGCGTGTGATAACTATATGCATCGGTTTCGGTCAAACAACCGATGTCTATTAGTAAAAATAACCGATGCTAAAAGGTTATTTTTTTTAGTAGTGATGCAACTTCACAAATAATATCAAACATGAGTAAAAAGTCATATATGAATTTTTTTAAATTAAATTTCCATTAAAAAAAAAAAGCATTAATCATTCAGTAGAATTGTTCACTGAAAATCATTAAAAAAAAACAAATACTTAAAAAACAGCAACACTTGCTTCATGGTTTATTATTCTCCAGCTCATCATTAGAATCTTCAGCACCCTTTCCCTTGCTCGACGATCCTCTGAACATCGGGCCGGGCCTGAGTTTAGTTTCGCACATAACAGAAGCAGAGAGAGTAGGACGAGGGTTAATTAAGGGCTTGCCGACATAGTTTGCTGCTACTCCTGAAATGCGTTTAATCTATATGTTCAAAATAAGATGGAAATACAAAAAATTATTAGTATGTCAACAAGAAAGAAAAAACATAAAAATTAGTACAATAATAATGAATAAGTTAATACACTCCCTCTATCCCGTAATTATAGCACACTTCAAGTACATTTCTTGAAGTGTGCTATAATTATGGGACGGAAGTAGTATATTTTTACGTATACGAAAATCAGGAATAATTTATGTGAATAATGCATTACCTCGTCTCTGAGACGAGCATTCTCCATTCTTAAATGGCGCTCATCCAAGAGCACATCTCCGATGTCGGCCATGGAACCGCAAGAAGGGCAACTCAAGTTGCTGAGGGCCTCTCTGAACCTCACGTTTTCTGCACGAATCTTCTCATTCTCAGCACGAAGATTTGTGTTGTTCTGGCGCTCATGCTTCGTCTGCGGATAAGGGATATAGTGAATGGACTATAATACGAATAACATGATATTTAATATTGTGTGAAAATATAGAAAATGGAATTGCTTTTTTATTCCCCCCAATTTACCTTCATTTGAGTGCGTTTGTTTTGGAACCAGAACTTAACCTGTAAGGGGTCTATTCCTATGTCCTGGCTAAGCTCAGTCCTTTGCTTATTGCCCGGGTGAGGACAATCCCTGAAGAACCTACAATAAATTCGATTTTCAAAACTTAGTATTAGTAGAAAAAATTTAATTCAAAAGGGCAATATGTGTATATATATATATATTTCCATCTTGAATTATCTGTCTTTTATGGCTTTGCAGCCTAAGCTTTTCTTTTTTTTTTTAGTTGAATATGCAACCTGATCAACTGCACAGGTATTATTAATCAGAATCTAGTGATCTACCGGATTGAGATTAATAAAACCCGCAGTTCAAATTGCATTTTCACACACACACACACAAAAAAAAAAAAAAATCCCTTAAAAATGGAGCAAACAACGCACGTGATGCCTTTTTTGACGATATGGCACCGGCCATGGGAGGTCAGAATTAATATAAACAGGATAGTTAATTTTCCATTTCACAAAATAATAAAAAGGTTGCAAATCCAAAACAATACATGATGTAAATTCTACTGCATGACAAAAGAATATCAATATAATATATTGTATGAAATTCGAATCAATTAAAAATTTACTCTTCCATTGCTTGTATTTGTTGCGGTGTATGACGTTGGTACCGCTTTCTTTTCGGTTTATTCTCCGGAGGATTCATTCCCACGGGTTCACCACCGGATATGTCAACTTCCTCTTTTGCCACCCTGTGTACTTGATCACCACTTTCGGACATGTTTAAGCTCATATTTGATTGAAACCTGTGGCATAGTGTAATAAGTTTATTAGTCTACTTTCTTTCATGACGCTAAAAAACAACACCTTGCTGTTAAACATAAACGTTTGTTTATTTTTAATTTTTGTTGTTAACTAATTATGTAAGCGTTATGTTTGTTTACCGGTTCCTTATAGTTTATAAATCTTTCTTGGCAATAATTTGTTGTATTTGCATGATTGCAAAATTGGTCTAGTATTTATTGGGATATCATCTAAAAATGTTGGTCCTGTAGAAAATTTGTTCACGTAATAGTTTTAATTTTGTGCAATTCGATTGTCATACATTCTAATTTGTGCAACTTTAGTTCACAATAGTTCTGATTTTGTGCAATTTTGATTCCAAATGGGTGTTTTAATATTTTTATAAAAGAGAATGTCATAAAAAATAAAAAGGCTACATCAACATTATATGACTCAAATTGTCTAATTTGTTTATCTTCTCAGAAGGCTTTTCATGTACACTGTTAATCTAATTTTTATATCTCGAGTACTCAAGAAAAAAATCTTGCAGATAGCCAAAACATCAATGATGCGAATAGAATCTTGATGTACAAAACTCGATTGGTATTTTATAATTTAGAAATGCTAACATGTTCAAGAGCAAATGACATTAGGAGGTTCTCAAGTTATTTAACAATGTGCATAATCATTTGGTTTATAAAGTTATATATGTTTGTTTGTGTTGATTTTTGTCACAAACACTCACACACAATATATGTATATGAGTTGTGGAGATATGTATACATGTGACAGTAAAGTAAATAAACAGAAAAAATCCGAATATAATACTTACTAATTAAACTGCGAGAATGAACTAACCGAAGATTGACACGAATAAGTAGGCTGTGATTTTCAGGGGCTTCTTATGAAACTTTGAATAAAGAGAAGAGAAACACGAATAAGGAAGGAAAATATATTGCTACAGTCAAAGGGGAGAAGCAGAAGCAATGAAGGGATACATGGAAAAAAGAAAACTGAGAGCAGAATTTATAGGAAAATAAATAGAGAGATAGTGCAATTACATTCAATGGAAATGCTCTACAATTATAATCGGGAAATTAATCAGTTTATAGGAAAGACGTAAAGGAAATTTTAAAACTATTAGATTCTGAATTCATCACACAACCAAGCATTATGCTAAAGTTAAGTATGAAAATCACTTCATAATAACTCGTTTTCATTGTTCGCTTAACAATATAAAAGGATAATGACGAAAAATATCATGATAGACCTGCCTTGAAATGGAAAAAACCTGTGACAGGTCATAAGGTCTTCACAGAATGCATAATAAAATTGTATTGCAGTAATAAATGGTTTTTGACATTATAGATATTTTAAATCCATGATGGCCGTAAATGCTATACCAGTAATCACGACATTTAAGAAGGTCGGATTCTCATAATCAATTTGGAACATACGCCTTTTAAATAGTTTAATTATAGTTTGCATCCTTGCATCAATGAGAGCATATCTCTTGATACGCATTATATAACGGATGTGTACATCATTTATATATATTTTTAAGTTGAATGGCAAATGAATAATTCATTAAAACAAACTATAAAATTATGATTATGTTATCCTCGTAGAACTCCTTGGTTTTTAGGTGCGTGCGATAGTGTTTTTTCATTTTCTTTCCTTTGGTAATTTTGATGCAAATTCAACTGGCAAGCAAGGAGATTCTCGAGAAGAGTAAGCTTGTTGTGTATGAGCCGGAGAGTACAACATTGTCCTTTCTAAGACAATGGCATTAGAGGCTGCTGGTTTAGGTGCAAGGTTTTGTAACCTTCAGAAAAGCTCGTTTAATGTGACAAAGTACGCAGCTGGCACCAAACGGAAAGACCTTTTACCATTAATCCCTAATCTAAGACTCCAGTTAGGTGACTCTTTACTCTTACACCCCTAATCACCTCCCACCAACCACCTAACCAGCTTCATCAATTTCTTAGATAATTTACTCAATGTCAAGTCTATATACACTCTCCCTCAACACGTCTCACATACTTCAATGATGTCTCTGATATTTTTTTACGAGTTATCGGCCTCAAACTAAACATAGGTTATTATACAGAGAAAAAAGTAGAATGTGATGAAACATATTCATGATATCTCGCTCCTCAGGTATTGTAGTATATGTTTGTTTCCTCAATTAAATAACTGTTCATTGTATAGTTTTGCATTCCTATGAATGTTGTGTGTTTGGTGTGATGTGCGTGTGAAAATAGAGCTTGTTGGAATAATGGAAAGAAACATAATAGTCATTAACCTTAAATCATTTTCTCTTCTATATGATTTTTCATTTCAACCATGACAATCAAGCATAATGAAAAGAATTACGAGTGAAAATCAGTTTATAACGGTTCAAGTTGCAGATATTTCAAATATTCCAAACCTCTATTTTGGCGACTTTCTGTTGATCTTATTTTTGTAGTTTACAATATCTTACTTGAGAAGAATTATTCATGTAATAACAAATTTAGTTAGTGCTCTGTGCAATCATTTATGTGCACAATATGCACATCAAATGCACTTTATTGTAAGTTGGAATAATTGGCATTATGATGATCATAGGATTACATGAAGCTTATAATTTCACATACACCTATACACACTCGATATTGATTCTTAGTTTAAACAAAACAAATTATATAAATTTACATCAGAACAATAAAATAAACAAAAGAGGACTATGTTAATTATCTTTGCTGAGTTAATCAATCACGATGATGGTGAATATGATGATCACAATCATACCAACCACTTTAAATATTAATGCCCTTTATGATATTCGACCAATTTTACCATGCAACTTTATATTTTAAGAATAAATAAACATATATAAAAATAATATGAAATTGACATTAAACTAAAGTGGAAATTATTAATTTCCAATTAAAGTGGGCAACATATTTTAGTTACAAATATTTGCAATTATATTATTATTATTGTTTTTCTTATAGAATCAATTTAGGAGATTATGAGAAATCATAATTGATAACTATACCCCATAAGAGATTTAGACGACTAAGATCATAAAATCAATTCGTTCGTGTTCTTGCTTGCTTTTGAATTAGAAGTCCCAACTCGTGTTACGGGAGTTGATTTCTGCATATGATAACGACTACGGTTAGCGTAATATTTATATCCTAAAATTATTTCGCATGTTTTAGAAAATGTTATATGAATTTTATGTATTTAAATATCTATAAAATTTTAACAAGTGTTATCATAGGAGTCATCACTACTTCATCTTTGGGATTTATGGAAAATTATTTGGATCTTGTGCAGTTTTTATCTGGTTTGTAATTCGTATGGCTTTGTTTCGGTTTGTGCAAAGTTTTAATGTTTCCGTGCATCAAATCAAGTTTATGAGTTCCAGGTGCCATCCATGAATTTAGGTTTGGCCTAATTAAATATATATAGAAAAAAATATTTTTTACCTCCTGAACTATGGCCATTTTGACACTTTGCCTCCTAAACTTTTTTTTCGTGCAAATTACCTCCTAAACTGTATGAATTTTGCACTTAACCTCCTGAACTCCCATTTTTTGTGAAAATTCTAGCCGAATCTCACTCGTGTGACATGCACGCTAACATATAAGGGGTAAAATTGACTTTTCATCACCTCCTCATGACTCCCGCTCAAAATAATGGCACGTGAGCACTACGTAGGTTCCAAATTCTACGTGTAAATATATATTAATGTAAATATTATCTTAACAGGTCACACGAGTGCTCACTTGCCATTGTTTTGAGCAAGAGTTATAAGTAAGAGATGAAAAGTCAATTTTACCCCTTATATGTCACACGAGTGAGATCCAGCTAGAATTTCCACAAAAAATGGGAGTTCAGGAGGTTAAGTGTAAAATTCATACAGTTTAGGAGGTAATTTGCACGAAAAAAAAGTTTAGGTGGTAAAGTGTCAAAATGACCATAGTTCAGGAGGTAAAAAAAAATTATCTCATATATATATATATATATATATATATATATATATATATATATATATTAAGCAATTAATTCAGTTTTATAGTCAAGCAGCGGTTTCTTTCGACAAAACTTTTTTCCCAAATTTCGAAAAAGGGTTTAAACCCAAATTTCGTTGTTGAATAAGGACAGCTCCGATGTAGAAACAAAGGGCTTGGGTGCAATAGAGCAGAAAAGTGCCTGCCCCGAACCAGCTAATCTCTTGGTGCACGACCTTGTGAAAAGTCAACGAACAGATCCTTTAAATCAATCTGCCACCGGCGATCCCGAAGAAATAGTTCTGCGCTATTAGGGCCACTATGGAGCCTACCCCTAGCAAGACCATCATCAGGCCCCAAAACTCCGTATCCTTCTTCAGCTCATGCAGAGTCTCAAAGAACATCTTGATAGCCGTAGACAACAAGAGCTCGAAAAGTGGGGGTATGACACCACCCCCCACCGAACCCAACGACCCGATTACCAAATACAGCACCTCCAACTTGTTTAGGCCCGTGAGCCGGCCGATCAAGACGCTCTTATGTTTCTTCAACACTTGCCCACCCACCTTTTCTTCGTCATCATTGGTAATATTGTCGACGACCGTGTTGGTTTGAGGTTTGCGAAAGTCGATGAAAACGAGTGCCTCGACGAGGATTCGATGCTTGTGGATATTCGGTGGCTCGATGATTTTCTCAGGCTTCGGTCTAAGTCGGGGAAGGGTTTGGTAAGTTTGTTAGTTTCTTCGGTTTGTATGGTCTGTTCTTGCATGAGGACGAGCTGGCTATACGCTCCCTCATGATTTCCCATCAACTCGGCATTTAGAGATGAACGAGAAAATGTCCCTAAATTAAATCTTTTGAGACAAGAAAATCATGTAAGATGGCACTTGTCGGATGGTAATAATGTTCAGTGACATTTTTCTAGTTTTTTCACAACAAAAAAAAAAAACAAAAAAAAACTCAAGCTCGATAAGAATTTCCACTAAATCTGGGTAATTCAATCCGCTCACAACAATAAAAATGACTTTGATAGCATTAAAAAAATTAAAAAATTGCAGCAAAAGTTACCGTAACGTTTGATGGAGACGAGATGAGCGATTTTCTTAAGAGACGAGCTTGGGAGCCTCTGGAGTATTGGCACACACCCCGGAACTCCATCACTGCCAATTCAAATAGATAATTGTAAAATAAAAACATATTACACCTGAAAAAAATGAAAATTTAAAAAAAAAAAATAGATATACAAACGAAACCCTGATTACAGTCTCGACCGAAAACAAGAGAAAAAGTAAATAAATTATCATTAACATAAAAATCGAGAGGGTTGGACTGAGTTTTAGAGGAAGGTGGAGGATGCCCTCGACGAAGCAGCCGTTCTTGCCGAGCACCTCGAGGGCAAAGCAGTGGCGTTGGAAGTCGTAGAAGATGCGGGCGTGGTAGCTTTTCTCAGATGTGTAAGAACCTGAGGAGCTTTCTCGCCGAGCTCCTGGACGTAATTCTCGCTGAAGCAGCGATGGCCGGCGTCGTACACTTGGCGTGAGGAGGGGAACCGACTAAAATTAGGGATTTATGTGTTATTTTAGAATTGGAAAATATACGCGCTCGGGTAGAGAATTAGGGTTAGGCAGGATTGTTGAGATTTTGCCACGTCATCGATCCGCGTGAGTGGTCAAAATTGAGTCATTGTACCAAGAACCTACTTGCACCCAATCTAACACATTTTACGGCGGTTTACAAACAATCGCCGTAGAATGTGTGAGTTCTACGACGGTTGTTTGAAAACCGCCGTTAAAATCAGCTGGCCACCAATTTTTACGTCGGTTCAAAGTCAACCGCCGTAGAATATTTGGGTTTTTACAGCGGTCGTTTTTGAACCGATGTTAAAATAACTGACCTCCAGTTTTTACGTCAATTTCCAAATAACCGTCGTAGAATGTGTGCGTTTTAACGGCAGTTTTAAGAGAACCGCCGTTAAATGATGGATTTAACATCAATTTTCTGGACAACCGCCGTAAAAACATATTTAATGGAGGTTTTCCAGAACTGCCTTTAATTAACAGCCTCACAAAGCTGTTTCTGTAGTAGTGCTTGGGCACAAAATATTGTGAAACTATATTTTATTTTTATTTTGTTTCCTAGATAGAGTGTTTAAGGTTAGTTAACTTGTCTATCAAGTTCAGGGCTCCTATCTATTTAAGACAAGAATTGGTCATGGAAAAAGGGACGATCGGAACGCAACAAGATCTTACAAGACGAAAGAGAACACAAAGTTTGAGAAAGACTTGAAGCCACGATCCAAAACTCATATATCTTTGATATTGCATAACCAACGGAGAACATCATCCCAAGTTTAACCACAAGTATTTAGTATCAAGTGTTGATACTAATGTTTTCATATATTACTTTATGATTTTGTATTTGATCTTGAACGAATTAAAGTAATATAGTTTTCGGGTTTGTATACACAGTTCGTAAGCACGTGGCTTGCGAACGAAATTTATCTGTTGTGTTCTTTTATTTCTTTTATTATTATGCTGCTTTTTATCTGAATACTATTTAGTGTCAATTCTGGTGTTTTTAACACCAGATTTAACATCTATTTACTGATACTCATTTAATAACCATAAACCTACCAATTTACAATTGGCACCTAGAGAAGGTTACTTGACGTACTAAGTATGCTGATCCTTATTTTTGTAGGACACTATGGATGCTCAAGGAAATCCGCGACCTCCGATATTTAATGGCGAGAACTATTTTCTCTGTAAACAAAGGATGAGGTGGCACATCAAGACTATTGATGAACGAGCGTGGAGAACCATACTGGTTGGATGGGAAAAATCACGCATTACCGATGCTGATGGTGATACCATCATCAAGAAAGAAGAAGTGTGGACGGCTGATGAACTAGCCTTGTCCAATATAAACTTTATACTCATTCTTAGGGCAATAAATGAGTTAAACATAATTGTCTTTAGTAATGGGATGCTCCTACTGAACTTACGGTTGCTACAATTATCAACTATATTTATTCCAACACCCAATGGTATAATGATAATTATAGTACCATAAATAAGGAGCCAGCTCAAAAGAGTTTTGATGCCAATGATTCTAAAGATTTTTTCGATAACCAAAGATAAAAATCACTTTATAATCAATGTCGTTATTTAGATGAAAGGTCTCGAATAGACATACCAAATATCTCTCAATATTGTCATTGAAATCTTTTTGGACTTAAATTCATTTATGACCAATTAGACTCAAACTTAATGACAATTAAACGAGATTCTAAAATATCATTGTTATTTTCATCTAATGTAGCCAATATCTTATTCCGAGATTGTTGAGGTTGCCTTTAGACGGTGAATCTATAAATATTACTTTGGTGATCCAAGAAATTGCATATTGAACAATGTTACGACAGAATGATTGTCAATTATAATTGTAGCAGTATATTATAATTCTCACCAAAGATAAAGCCAATCACATTTTCTTCCACTCAAACTCAACTCTCTCAAATAAGCTCTATATCTCATTACAAAAGACATTATAAAGTTCTTAACAAAAGTAGTATCTTGCATTCTTAAATCCAAGTTTTATTGGAGACTCGAAAGTCTTAGTTTAGTTGGATAACCCAAATATACAAATGTCTAAGAATAGAGTTTTGCATACCTAAGATCCATATGGGGATTTAGTTTGCTACTACTTAGTTTAGAATTCTAATATCAATGAATATTGTCAGTTGCTTCTCCAAAATTTACGGTAAAAAAAATAGACGAATCATATTTCTTACCATATCCTTACAAAATATATGTTTTGTACATGTAAACCAACATGCAAAGTTTCATAATATGAAGTGTTATTGTCGGCGATAAAAAACCTACAATATATTAATATTGAAAGAGATAAAATTAATTATCTATTTATAGAGTAGAAACAGAAGTAAATTATCGTATTCTCTTACAAATTCAAATAACATTTATCAAAGACAACTTAAACCCGTATAACTTCAATTACATTTGTTTTGTCATAGTCTTGTATAGATGCAACATCACTTGACCATTGACTCCACAATTAGTAACATTTGCATCGTAATACTTTATGAGAAATTACCCACCAAATACTTAAATGTACAAAGCTAACTAAAATATCAACTAAAGAGAAAAGCGTACTTAGCACATTCCCTTTCAGGTTCCACCTTCATGCAAAAGGATGCTTTTGCATTCCAAAGTGGTGTCCTACTGTAACTTTATTATGAGGGATAAATGCAAATTGAGTGCTTATGTATTTTCTCGTTCAAATAAATAATATCATCGAGAAAATATACAATTCTTAATGTAATCCTCCTTGAAGTTCCATATTCCTTAGTGTAACAATAACTAAGAAATTAATAGTTTCTACAAATATATAGAAGGAACCCTTTACATTATTGACCTCATACTTAATGCCCTAAATATTATCTAATAATCAGTGCCACAAGCACATAAAATTCAGCATTGACAAATAACATAAAATCAATTTAGAGAACAAAACCAAAATGCTTACAATTAATATTATGTCGTAACATAAATGAATTATGAGAAAATGAACCACATGGGGACACATTGCAAGGAACCTAGTACAACATTAATCTCGTCGAATGACAGAAAATTAACTGCAGTGGTATCTTGTTGCAATGATCAAACACTGATAATAAGTTCTGTAAGACAAAGTCTATCGAAGGACCGATCAATGCCCAGATGAAAAGACGAAAAATGTAATTATCACATGTTTATCATCACAGGTGCTTTGTTATTCGGCCAGGCTATGTCAGACCGAAGGGTCGGTCATAACTCGCATGAATAATTTCACACCATCATCTATGTAAAATCAATAAAGTTTTTCTCCACGTCAGAGGTTGCGAATGCTGCGTGCTGTTTTGATTAACCAAAATGAAAATTACTAGACCAAATTGAGTAAGAACTAATAATTATTACTCAACTTAATAACTTTAAACGTCGCCCCTATAAAATACATATGGATTGAATCCAACTTTATTTTGATTTAAAACTTAAATAACTGAAATGTGCTTGAATTAAATTTCAAACAAACTCAAATCCAAAAAGTTAACTTAATATGAATTTAGGACCCAATAATAAATTAGGCCGAAAATCCATTCCGTTATGTAGAATAAATTTACGACAACAACGAGCCTAATAAAATAAGTTCAGTATTCCCTTACTTGTATTTGAAACTAACCATAGTAGGACTCAACTTCATAGTTTTTAACTGAAAATAGAATATATTTTATTGATTAATTATCGAATAAACTCAATAATAGTTCAATCTTTATGGGTTGAATTAATTTCACTCTTTGTTAACTCAATACCATATTTCCAAGTTCATAATCCGAGATTTCTTGAGTCGAATAAACCCAAAATTCAATCCTTATAAAGATTTTAAGACCAATAAATATTAATCTCAAAATTTGACCTTAATTTGGATTAAATGAAATTGAGTTTAACGCTAATTTTAATTTGAGTGCGAAAAATACAATTATATTTGAACATGAGCCTATATTTACTGTATTTGAATTTAAAGTCCTTTAAACAAATTAGACTTTAAAATGCAACTTTATCTAGATTTGAGCCCCATGTAAACAAATTAAGCTCATGTCTAACCAAAATGTGAATTAACCTCACAACATATAGACTGAGTTCAAAATATAAATTTTAACCTAAAAATCAGTTTGTAATTTGAGCCAAAACTTGACGAGAATCTAAATATCAAAATATTAACTCAAAATTTTTACCCACATTAAAATTTAAGTTAGCAATGCGTTATCGGTCAAATTGTGTCAAACTCAACAGCCGATCACAATTCGAATGACTAATCTCACATTACCATCTATGTAATGTGTAAGAAAAATCGCTCTCTACATTAGAGGTTACGAAGGTAGTTGTTGTTTTGATTGATTTAATTGAAAACTGCTAGACTACTCAAACGAGAATATTTAATTATTCTCCAATAAAATACATGCTCAATTCAATTTTATTCAAGTCTAGAAAATAAATTAAATATTTATTAAAGCCTGGAAAACATATTAGGCTTAAATAAAATTTTAATTAAGTCTAATAATACCAAATAAAGACTTAAATTAATTAGGACATAATTGTCCTATTCATGCCAAATTAAGATCCACAAGACAAGACACGTGAGAGGAACAAACAAAACCGAATAACAATCACCTTAAAGGACCCAATTAATAACTTTGGACAGAAAGCTTAAATCAGAATAATATTCACAGAATATCAATTAAATTGTAAAAGACAAACAGGCCCCAAACAAGTTAGAATTTTCAAAATAACCCCAAAACACCCAGAAACAGCAATCAGGCCCATAACAACTGAAAAATGCAAAACAAGCCCCCAAATAGATGAATATTTACAGGAAGCACCCAATAAAAAACATAAAATTCAATCAGGTCCAGAGAAATAGGAAAATTCAGATCTAACCCCAAGATACTTTAAAAGTGACCAAGAGTCCATCTTCTCCAAAACCCACCAAATCTGTCCATCAATCCGGGCAGCCTAAAGACATAGGCTTATTCTAATCATTCGCCGGAATCCAACAGCAAAAGCTACCGCCCCAAAATGAGGAGACGACGAGAGGGGCGGTGCCGCTGTAAAGGCCAAACTGGCCTGATTTGCGCCGCCCGTTCGCCGCCTCATGTGTTGCCTCAATATTCGAGATTCTTGACAGCAAACCTAAAATCGATTCGAGCAGCGACCAAGGCACAACGTTGGCTAGTGTCAGGGGTGAGTTCTACAATGCAAAATATAATGCAATTGAAATTATTTCAACCTATTTTATATTTATGATTATAATTAATAATTGTAATTATTATAAATTGGTAGTTATTAATAATTAATTCAATTTTAATATATGACTGTGACTTGAAAACAAAATAGAGAATCTTGAATGAGTTTGAATTTACTGTAATACACAAAATTAAGAAAATCTTGACTCTAAAAAGAGATTAAAACCAACAAATGAAATCAAAATAGGTTTCTGTGAGCTTAATAGTTATAATAATAACTAAGCCTGGTTATGGTTATGGTGGGATTGGTTTCTGTGTGCTGGCTGCCATTATTCGAAAATCAAGGTCTCTCACACTTACCACCAATAATATGCATAATCTCATTTGTCATTTAACTTCTATTCTGAATTAGCTGCATTTTTTTTCTGGACTACTATTAGCTGTCATTTTCTTTTTCATGCTTATACTCTTATTAGAAGGATCTGTATAGGTTTTTAATCTTTATGATAACATACTGCATCAGTATTACTTGCATTACAAATGTGAGTTGGTTTGAATGAATCTGATGGTGTAGGTAGTAAAAAATGGAGGCAAAGAAAGACGAGTAAGAAGCTGGAATTCACATGATAAAGATGATGGTTCTGAGGTACTATTATAATGTTAATCTCTTTCAATATCTGCTTGCTCATTGGATTATTATTTTCAAGAGGATACCTATTTACGGGTATACTTTGCTTTTGATGGAAGGGGTCTCCATCTGTAAAATTGAGACGAGACAAAGTATTCATAAAATCATTTTTCAAGCATCACATGAAAAGTTATTTGGATTAATACTTGATCATGCAAATGACAAAAAATTATAGTTTAAATGGATGAGGCTAGAGCCCTCCCATTGTTAACATAGTTGTGTGGGAGCCAACTCATAGAAAAGTGTCCAAGTCATGTTAACAAGTCGGAGTGGCGAGTGCTTTACATCTTTTCTGTCTTTTTTTCTTCCTTATCTCTTTTATTTTTTCTTAATGATTTGTGGTAGTGAGAAACCTTTTTTGGTTGCAGTCTGAGGAAGAGAGGCTGCGAGACCAGAGAGAAAGGGAGGAGTTGGAGTGTCATATCAGAGAACGTGATGCGGCAGGAACCAGGAAGGTAAATCTAAATTAATAGATCTCCCAGTGGGAAACTCCTTTGGTTGATTTTTTATGCTGCTGTTTATCCAGTAGGCAGTTAGCTACTTAGCTGGAGATTCACTCCCATGTTACCTAGATAGATATAAAAGTATTTTCTTTTGATTGCATCTCTGCTTTTAGAAACATGAAACATGAAAGTGATTAGTGCTCTGATTTATGATTCTACATCCATTTGTTGCAGATATTAGTGCTCTGTTTTTACTTTATTTATTAATTAATTCTGCGAGTGTCTGTGTTCGCGTCGTCTGAGTTTTTGCTTAATAATGACTTAATCTCACATGACAAATTTATCGGAGGGGTGTGAATTGCCTAAAAACTTATGAAGCGGCTTACAGTTAATTAGTTAATGTTATGGTTTCTATCATGTCAATAAGCTGCACACATGGTGCATTTTCAAGCTAGTTTATATATACATGGACACACAGTATCTCATTGCTATGTCTTTAAGTACATTGAGGATGAAAAACTCATAAAACTGTGTGTTTATTCATTCTAGATCGGCTATAGGGAATATAATTCTATGTTTGATCTATTGAAGCCGATCAAAATAGTTTTTTTTTTCTCTAGAGACTGATAATTTTGATGATGATCAATGTTTCAGGTACCATCTTTTCCATGATGATGACATTATGGGAACCTTGCACCAGTAATTCGAAGAATGCATAAATAATTAGTAGTATGCTTAGTTTAATTAAGCTTTTTACGTATTAGTTAGTGTTGAACTGTGTCATAGTCACATTGATAATTATGGATGGTATTGATGGAAATTCTTAATTATATTGGAGTATTAATTCTTAATTTTTGTTGAAATAATTAATATATTCAAAATGCACCTGCTTTCATTTCTTTTTTTTTATATTGTTTTACTTCTTTCTAGAAGGTATTTTTAATGACCGTTCTGAAAAAAGTAACTTTCTAGAAGGTAACTTTAAAGAACCGCCGTAAAATATCCGTTCTGAAAACAAACTATCTAGAAAGTACTTTTGAAGAACCGCCGTAAAAAGTGATGCTTTTTTAGGGCAGTTTTTGGGAACCGCCGTAGTCATTTACGGTTGTCGATATAACGGCGGTTCAAAAACCGACATTAAATCCCCAAAAAAAATCGCCATTGTTTGTCTGTTCTGCAGAAGTGAAGAAATGCAAATAACAATAAAAGGAAAATAAGGAATCTGCCGTGAATAAAATTCGCAACAATCTTCATGCTCTCCAACTCGCCACGAAGAGTTTGGAGACGTACTTGCTCGACTCGGCCGGCTCCTTTGAACACTCTTTCTAAAATGTCTCACGCTTCTTTTGAGGTAGTTGCACAATCAATCTTCTCAAATCCCGACTCATTGACGGCTCGGAACAGCATGTATAGTTTCGTCTTATCCTTCGATCGTGCCTCTTTCAACGCCTTATTTTGATCTGCCGTATATCCTGTGGTATTTGTTGGTTCTTCGAAATAAGAGCTTTCATTTGAATGCTCCAGTTCTCGTAGTTCGCCTTTGTTAGTCGTGGTAACGACATTTGATCCGTCACATTCGCCATTGGCTCTGATACCAATTTGACAATGAGATGATATATATTTTAGTGGAGGGAAGAGAGACACAATCTTTCTCAACTCTTTTTTATTATTCAAATTATCTTTTCATATTTTCTTTTACATATTCAAATGAAACAACAAGCCCTTTATATAGATATTATGAATTTTTGGCCTTTCATCTACACAAACTCTTGACCTTTCAATTACACAAATTCTTGACCTTTTAACTTCTAAATTTAAAATTCATTAAAAAACCATTTAATGTTTATTCAATATAAGACATTATAATTTTTGAAATCCATGACATGTGTCTTATACTATAACCATTAACCAGAGGTGTGCTATCGTTGCAATCTAGATAACAACGAAAATATTTTCATGTCTAAATGATTTTTAACTAAACCAATTAACCGTAGTAAAAAAACATTAAGGGTGATGGTTGCATCTGTCAAATTATCCTCTTTGACTGTGTTCGCACTACACCTCATCTTAGTGCATGCTTGTTGGAGGTGTCATTTGAAATGGTACAACAGGGACATGTTGATCAATTATCAAATTTCTGATATTCTCCAAACTTCTCTTTTGGTGACTTTCAAATGATCTCCTTTTTTTTTCTTTTTTTTTAAATAAAATCTTGTTAAATAAAAAAAAAGTGCGTAATCAGCTTCCCACCCATTATGCACATACATTGCACATTATCGTGAGTTACATTAATTAGCATTAAGAGGATCAATGGATTACAGGAATCTTATAATTATCCACAGTACACCCATATTACATACTCTTAAAATCATCACAAACAAAATATTATAAAACAACGAGAGCAAAACACTTGCTTCATTGATTATTATCCTCCGGCTCATCATCAGAGTTTCCAGAGCCCTTTCCCTTGCTCAATGACCCTCTAAACACTGGGCCGGGTCCGAGATTAGTTGCGCGCAAAACAGAAAGAGAGGGAGTAACAGGAGGGTTATTTAAGGGCTTGCCGACATAGTTTGCTGCTACTCCTGAAATGCGGTTAATCTATAAACAAGATAAGATGGATATACAAAAAACTATTAGTATATGATAAATAAAGACAAAATCTAAAAATAAGTTGTTACATTTTTAGTATATATATAAAAAAAAAGGAATACTATTTTAGGTGAATGCATATAATTAATTACCTCGTCTCTTAGACGAGCATTCTCCATTCTCAAATGGCGCTCATCCAAGGGAACATCTCCGATGGTGGCCATGCAGCCGCAAGAAGGGCACCTTGCATTGCTGAGGGCCTCTCTGAACCTCACATTTTCGGCGCGAAGTCTCTCGTTCTCAGCACGAAGATTAGTGTTCTGCTGGCGCTCATGCTTAGTCTGCGGATAAGGGTAATAATGAAACAACTATAATGGGAATAACAAGACAGTAAGGATTTGAGGAAATAAATGAAAAAAGAATTTCTATTTCAATTTTACCTTCATTTGAGTGCGTTTGTTTTGGAACCAAAACTTAACTTGCAAGGGGTCAATTCCTACGACCTGGCTAAGTTCAACTCTCTGCTTATTGTCAGGGTGAGGACAATCCCTGAAAAACCTTCAATCAATTCGATTTTCAGAATTTAGTATTAGCATTAATAGAAACAAAGTAGTTATTCACAAATTGAGGGACAATAAGGTATTTTCGTCCTGAATTATATGTATTTTTTAAAAATTTTTAAATTTTTTTTTTGAATTTGCAACATGATCATTTGCACGGGTATTATTAATCTGTAGTTGAAATTGCATTTTCACAAAAAAAAAAAAAAAAAAGAAAGAAAGAAAGAAAGAAAAACCTTTAAAACTGAGCAGACAATGCACGTGATGCCTTTTTCGACGATTCGACAGTTGCCGGCCACCGGAGGAAAGAACCGATAACAACGGTGTAGTTAATGTTTCATTTTCGGAAAAAGGAAAAAAAGGTTTCCGAAAAAAAAAACATGATGTAAATAATAATGCGTGAAAAAAGAATATCATAAATATTGTATAAAAAAATCCAATCAATTAAACATTTACTCTTCCATTGCTTGGATTTGTTGCGACGTATGACGGTGGTACCGCTTTCTTTTCGGTGCATTCTCCGGAGGATTCATTTCCACCGGTTGACCACCGRATATGTCGACTTCCTCTTTTGCCACCTTCTGTGTTTCACCACTTCCGGACATGTTTGAGCTCATATTTGGAAGTTTCCTGTGGCACAATGTAATATGTTTTATTAGTATACTTTCTTCCAATGCTAGATGATGCTCAAAAACTAAAGGTTGGTTTATTTAATTTTTGTTGTTAACTAATTTTGTTCCCATAAGATTTTTTTTTTTTTTGTGTGTGTGTTTGCAATTCTAGTGTTGTGCATTCTAATTAATTTGTGCAACTATAGCTCCACAAAGTTTTGATTTTGTGCAATTTGGTGCCAAATGGTTTTTTTCAGTATTTCATTTATTTACAAGATATCCTAAGATGTCGAAATACAAATTTACTTTAACCAATTCCCAATAGAGTCACATGAATAAAATATTTAAAAAAAAATGACAAGATCATTTTGAATCGAAAATGCCACATCAAAAAGATATAAGACCAAAACTGCCAACACCTAGTAATTACGGGACAGAAATAACAATTTAAGACTTATTTTTCCTTGTCTTTTCCCTACTCAAAGATTTTTAATGCAGATTGTTAATCTATATTTATCATAAATAGTCAAAAAAAAATCGAGCATATAACCAAACATTATTGATGTGTATAAATGCCTTTACATGCATAATTTTCCTGACACAAACACTCGCACAGAATATATGTATATGAGTAGTGAAGATATGTATATATGTGACAGTATAGTATATAAATAGAAATTATGCGAACAACATAAGACTTACTAAACGAAGATTGACAGAAACAAGTAGGCTGTGACTTTATAAAAGAAACAAGATAAGCAAAAAAAAATAGACAGGAGCAACAATCAAACAATTAGGAAAGAATCCTATTATCAGACTCGACCGAGAGAAACAGAGGCAATGAAGGGATATATAATAACAAGCATATGGAGAAAATAAAACTGAGAGCAGGATTTATAGAAAACTGAATAGATAGATAGTGGAATTACATTAAATAGAGGTGTCATAAAATTATAATCTGGAAAACAAGGGAAATATTATTCGTTTTATAGGAAAAACGTAAATGAAATTTAAAAACTGTTAGATTCTGAATTAATCACACAGCCAAGCATTATGCTAAAGTTATGTATGAAAATCACTTCATATTAACTCGTTTTCATTATTCGATTAACAAAATAAAAAAGAAAATGACGAAAAAATATCACGATTGACATGCCTTGAAATGGAAAAAACCCGTGACAGTTCATAAGCGCTAAACAGAATGCATAATAAAATCGTATTACATTGATAAATGGTTTTTGACATTATAGAATTTGTAAATCTGTGATGGTCGTAAATGCCATACCAGTAGAAGCTGATTCTCCAATATTCATGACATTTACGAAGGTCAGATTCTCCAAATCTATTGAGAAAGTAGGCCATTTATATTGTGTTATTATAGTTTGCATTCCTACAATGACAACATATCTTTTTATAATCATATATTTCTTAAATTAAATGGTAATGACTAATGCATAAAACAAAATATAAATTTATAATTATGTCAGCCTAATAGAACTGGGGATTTTTATAAAATAACAAGTGGCGTTGATAAAGTTTGAGTCAACTTGTGTAGGTGCGATAATTATGTTTTTCTTTTGGTTTCTGGTAATCTTGACGACAATGAAATCTAATAACAATACTTGTTACCTAGAAGTAGGAAATTGGCCATATGGAGGGGGTACAACACTACCAACTCTGTTGGCAATGGCACTATTTATACGACATAACTAAGCGAAGTTGGATTCAACTGAATACAAATATTAATAAAAAGAAAATAAAGTAAACAGAAATATAACTATCAAATTTATAAATCATCATGACTTATTAAGCAAATTATTTTGATAATTGAAATATGAGAGCAAACGGAAAGTTTCATATTTATATCTTACGTTTTCATAATATTCTTTAGTTTGTAATATTAGAAGGAAAAATTGCAAAATTAGTGTTATAATGCGGTCTAAAAAAGGTCCTGCAAAATGTTCAGGTGACAAAATAATCTTTAGCTATGTACAGTTTTCCGAAATAGTCCTGCAAAATGAACATATTCGCAAAACATTCAGTAATTTATATATACTTGATTCCAAATGTCCTAATTTTCAAGAAGAAAAGTTTAACTAGGTGCTAAAGCTAGAAAAGTGTCTTAGTTAAGATTACAGAGTATTTTTCCCCTAGATGATAACTATTAAACACTGTAATAAAGTTTTGAACATTGAATAGTGTTTCATACTGCTTATATTTTAATATTTCCTTATAATAGAGCGAAATTATCACTTTTCCAAAGAGTGGAACCCTTGCAAGTAAGGTTTTGTTCGGGAAAGAAAAGAACAAAGGACACCACATTCAGCAATTTTCTTTGACCATAGTATCCATCTTAAAAAAACAAAACAACAATACTATAATGTTGTAATGAAAGTGTAGTTGTCTAACAGGTTTCTCTTATTTTTACCAATTCTTATCCTTAGTTTAGTACTATTTTATGAGTCATCCATCTACTGCATAACATCGGTTCTGGATGAAATTTGACATCAGTTTTAGACCCGATGTCATAATTAACTGTTGTTAAATGTCACATCCGGTTTTCTAACTGATGTCAAAATCAGCATCATTTAAGGAAACACCGATGTTGATTGCGTATCCAGTTGACATCAGTTTTTACTTAAAAGTTGATGTTAATGCTGACATTGTTAAAACAATGTGACTTTAACATCAACTGCTTAGACATCTGTTTTATAACTGATGTCTAATATCCTTCAGATAGAACTGATGTGATTTAACATCATATATATAAAAAAAAAAAAAAAAGGCTTCATTTATATGTTCAAATCCCACTTAATAAACCTTCTTTCCAACCAGAGTTCATCATTTGAAATCTATTTGTACCAGAACAAACAATATTTTGGGCACAATAATAAATTCCACTTCCACAAACAATATTCAATAACATAATATATACATATATATATATATATATATATATATATATATATATATATATATATAATCACCAGTTCTACTAGGCTAACATAATTATAAATTTATATTTTGTTTTATGAATTATTCATTGTTGCTTAAGAAATATATGATTTTAAATATGTACACATCTGTTATATAATGCGTATAAAAAGATATGTTGTCATTGTAGGAATGCAAACTATAATAAATGGCCTACGTTCTCAATAGATTTGGAGTATCTGACCTTCGTAAATGTCATGAATATTGGAGAACCAGCTTCTACTGGTATGGCATTTACGACCATCACAGATTTACAAATTCTATAATGTCAAAAACCATTTATCAATGTAATACGATTTTATTATGCATTCTGTTAGGCGCTTATGAACTGTCACGGGTTTTTTCCATTTCAAGGCATGTCCATCGTGATATTTTTTCGTCATTTTCTTTTTTATTTTGTTAATCGAATAATGAAAACGAGTTAATATGAAGTGATTTTCATATGTAACTTTAGCATAATCCTTGGCTGTGTGATTAGTTCAGAATCTAACAGTTTTTAAATTTCTTTTACATTTTTCCTATAAAACGAATAATATTTTCCTTGTTTTCCAGATTATAATTATATGACACCTCTATTAAATGTAATTGCACTATCTATCTATTCAGTTTTCTATAAATCTTGCTCTCAGTTTTATTTTCTCCATATGCTTGTTATTATATATCCCTTCATTGCCTCTGTTTCTCTCGGTCGACTCTGATTCTCTCCTAATTGTTTAATTGTCCTCCTGTCTAATTTTTTTCACTTATCTTGCTTCTTTTATAAAAATTCAGCCAAGTAGCTACTTGTTTCCGTCAATCTTTGTTTAGTAAGTTTTATGTTATTCGAATTATTTCTATGTATTTACTATACTGTCACATATATACATATCTCCACTAATATACATATATTCTGTGTGAGTGTTTGTATTAGGAAAATTATTCGTGTAAAGGCATTTATACATATCAATAATGTTTGGTTATATGCTCGATTTTTTTTGGCTATTTGTGATAAATATAGATTAACAATCTGCATTAAAAAGTTTTGAGTAGGGAAAAGACAAGGAAAACGAGTCTTAAATTGTAATTTCAGTCCCGTAATTATTAGGCGTTGGCAGTTTTGGTCTTATATCTTTTTGATGTGGCATTTTCGATTCAAAATGATCTTGTCATTTTTTTTTAATATCAATTTTATTCATGTGACTCTATTGGGAATTGGTTAAAGTAAATTTGTATTTTGACATCTTAGGATATCTTGTAAATAAATGAAATACCGAAAAACCCCATTTGGGACCAAATTGCACAAAATCAAAACTTTGTGGAGCTATAGTTGCACAAATTAATTAGAATGCACGACACTAGAATTGCACACACACACGCAAAAAA
>BMAC01000010.1:874382-908779 GCA_014905375.1 Phtheirospermum japonicum
AATGAAACATTAACTACACCGTTGTTATCGGTTCTTTCCTCCGGTGGCCGGCAACTGTCGAATCGTCGAAAAAGGCATCACGTGCATTGTCTGCTCAGTTTTTAAGGGTTTTTCTTTCTTTCTTTCTTTTTTTTTTTTTTTTTTGTGAAAATGCAATTTCAACTACAGATTAATAATACCCGTGCAATTGATCATGTTGCAAATTCAAAAAAAAAAAAAAATTTAATGTTGCCAAGCCAAAAAATACATATAATTCAGGACGAAAATACCTTATTGTCGCTCAATTTGTGAATTACTACTTTGTTTCTATTAATGCTAATACTAAATTCTGAAAATCGAATTGATTGAAGGTTTTTCAGGGATTGTCCTCACCCTGACAATAAGCAGAGAGTTGAACTTAGCCAGGTCGTAGGAATTGACCCCTTGCAAGTTAAGTTTTGGTTCCAAAACAAACGCACTCAAATGAAGGTAAAATTGAAATAGAAATTCTTTTTTCTTTTATTTCCTCAAATCCTTACTGACTTGTTATTCCCATTATAGTTGTTTCATTATTTCCTATATCCGCAGACGAAGCATGAGCGCCAGCAGAACACTAATCTTCGTGCTGAGAACGAGAGACTTCGTGCCGAAAATGTGAGGTTCAGAGAGGCCCTCGCCAATGCAAAGTGCCCTGCTTGCGTCCACATGGCCGCCATCGGAGATGTTCCCTTGGACGAGCGCCATTTGAGAATGGAGAATGCTCGACTGAGAGACGAGGTAATTAATTATATGCAATTATATGCATTCACTTAAAATAGTATTCCTTTTTTTTATATACTAAAAATATAACTTATTTTTAAAATTTGTCTTTATTGTTTGTAATATACTAATAGTTTTTCGTATATCCATCTTATCTTGTTTACAGATTAATCGCATTTCAGGAGTAGCAGCAAACTATGTCGGCAAGCCCTTAACTAACCCTCCTGTTATTCCCTCTCCTTCTGTTTTGCGCGCGACTAATCTCGGACCCAGCACAGTGTTTAGAGGGTCATCGAGCAAGGGAAAGGGCGCTGAAAACTCTGATGACGAGCCGGAGGAATAATCCATGAAGCAAGTGTTTTGTTCTCGTTGTTGCTTTATAATATTTTGTTTGTGATGATTTTAATAAGAGTATGTAATATGGGTGTTAATAAGATCAAATATATAGCAGTATATTCTAATTGATTTTGACATATATTCTAATTAATTTGTTTTGATCTTTTTCTTGTAGATAATATCTTTTCTCTTATTTTTATTTATGTCTTGTAAATTGTATCCCTATTTAAAAAATGATCTAATACACTTCTAACCTCAATTTTTGAGGTGATCAACATTCATACATGGTATCAGCCTAACTACCGATCCTCATCAAAATTACATTCCCAAATCTTGACCACTATTCTTCTATCTTGTACATCATTCTTTTATCATGGCAGCCCCTAATGATACCGTCCCCTTCTCAACTCTCATCCATATGGTTACGATCAAGTTATCGTCTACCAATTATCTTCTTTGGGAAAACCAAATTGTATCACTCTTAGAATGTGAAGATTTGTTCAGCTATGTGGATAGCACAAACATCGCTCCCCCCGAAACCACTGATACTCATCCAAATCCAGCATATAAAACATGGATCTCGCAAGATCATCATCTCAAGAGTTTGCTTCTCTCGTCTCTCACTGAAGAGGCGATGTCTCATGTGGTCGGTTGCAAAACATCTCATGATGTTTGGAGCGCTCTTAAAGTCTCTTAAAGTTTCCTATCGTGACAACTCAAAGCAACATGAACTCCAATTGCTTGATGCGCTCCACAGTATTCAACGTGGTACTCACATCGTTACATCGTATCGAATGGAATTTAAACAATATTGTGACTTGCCCGTTGATGAGACCAACAAATCAATGTGGTTTCTACTAGGCCTCAGGCCTCAATACGCGATGTTTGCTACAACACAATTCTACAACTCCGTTTCCCTTGTTTCGCGAATTGCTCCCACGTGCAGAAAGCTTCACGCTCTTTTAGCGTGCCATTGATGGCGCACCTGCTCAGCCGGCCGTAGCCTTTGTCGCAAATCGCTCCAACTCCGGCAGCTATGGTACTGGAAATCAACCGAATAGCTATACCAACCAAAGACGTCACAATAATGGTGGAAATAATGGCACATATCAAAATCATGGTGGAAACCGCTCGAAATTCGGTAAAAATAGTGGTAAGCGCGCCCCCTACTGTCAACTTTGTCGTAATGAGGGACATTATGCGGATTGTTGTAATAAGAGGTTTGACAGAAATTTCTTTTAATTCAAGTCGTTCAAATACAGAAAATATTGCGGAGGCGTTTAATGCAGGGTGTACGCTTGCTGAACCTAATGAATCTGATTGGTACCTTGATACTGGTGCTTCGGCTCATATGACATCTTTTTCCTCTCAGTTGGATTCCGTTCAACCCTATAATGGTTCTCAGAACGTCGTAGTTGGTAACGGTGCTTCCTTACATATTTCTCATACTGGATTATGCTCATTATTGCCTACTATTAAACTGTTAAATGTCTTGGTTGTTCCTCATATTACTAAAAACTTGCTATCCATTAGCAAATTAACTGCCGACTATCCTGTTGATGTGTTATTTTCTGATGATCATTTTACGATTCAGACTCGATCTACCAGGGAGGTTCTGGCTCAAGGAAAGCGTGAAAATGGTCTATATGTTTTAGAACATGGGCAATCGGCTTTGGTGGCTGCTCTACGATCCAAGAGTTTAAAGGCTTCTTTTGATTTATGGCATTCTCGTTTAGGCAATGTTCCCTTTGATGTTATTTCCTTTTTACATAAGACTGGACAATTATCTGTCACCTCTCTTTTACCCATCCCCGTGTCAATTGGCTAAGAGTAAGAGATTATCTTTTTTCCTTAATGAAAAACGTGCAACGTGTGTTCTCGACTTAATTCATTGTGATTTGTGGGGACATGCTCCCGTTGTTTATATTGATGGATATCGTTATTAAGTCATTTTCATTGACAATTCTTTTCGTTTTACTTGGTTCTATCATATGAAGAGTAAAAGTGAACTGTATGATATTTTGGTGCAATTTAATACCTTTGCCACAACCCAATTTTCTAGCAAAATTAAAGTTTTTCAAAGCGATGGTGGAACCGAGTTTATGAATACCAAAGTGCATGATTTCTTTCGGTTTAAAGGCATCCATCACAGTTTGCCATGTCCTGACGGGCTGAATGTAAACGTCGGCATATTACTGAAACTAGTTTGGCAATGCTATTCAACGCACACATTTCAGCATCTTTTTGGTCTCATGCGTTTGCAATGGCAGTCTTCACTATTAATCATCTCCCCTCCACCATATTAAAAGGGAAGTCTCCATTTGAATTGTTCTTTCACTATACACCTAATTATGCGAATTTTCATCATTTTGGCTGCGAAGTTTTCTCATATCTTCGTGACTACTCCCAACATAAGCTTGCCCCACGCAGCACCCCTTGCATTTTTCTTGGTTATAGTTGCCATTATAAAGGGTTTTGATGTTACGATTCACTCACCTCTCATTTTTATATGAGTCGCCATGCCCAATTTGATGAAAATTGTTTCCCGTTTGCAAAATCTTCTGCGGAATCCTACCACCAATTACTAGATTTCTAAAAGTTTGACGAGCAGGCTATTCCGGACCAATCTATTCCTGGCTCACTTCTTCCAGCCAACCCTGTTGATGCGCCTGCTTCACCTCATGGACCTTTCCAACTTGGGTCGTGCGCCCTCTGTGCACCAGAAAGCCATCAAATTCAAGATGTGTTTCTGTCTCAAATCTAGATTCTCCAGGTTCAGCTCCATCACTTGTTCCCTTTCCGGTCCCAACACAAAGTCACCCTAATCATCATATGACTACTCGAGCTCGGGCTGGAATCTTTAAAACTTGTCACAATAAAGACTTGGCTCGTACCGAGTTAATTTTTGCTCTCTTGGCATCCACGGAACCCAAAGGATTCAAATCAGTGGCTAAACACTCTGAATGGATTGCTTACATGGATGATGAAGTATCAGACCTTCGTACTAATTCCACTTGGGATCTTGTTCCACGCCCCAAAAATACAAATATTGTGGGTTCAAAATGGGTTTATCGAACCAAATATCATGCAGATGGCTCTATCAAATGACACAAAGCACGTCTTGTAGCGCAAAGATACACCCAAATCCAAGGATTTGATTATTTTCACACGTTCAGCCCTGTTGTGAAAGTCTCCACAGTTCGAACTGTTCTAGCGCTTGCAGTCATGAAAAATTGGACATTACATCAGCTCGACGGCAAGAATGTATTTCTAGATGGCGTTTTATCTGAAACAGTGTTTATGGAACAACCACCTAGTTATACTGATCCGCGTTATCCAAATCATGTTTGTCGCCTCAACAAGGCACTTTATGGGCTCAAACAAGCACCACGAGCATGGTTTCAACACTTTAGTGATTTTCTCTTACAATTAGGTTTCTCCTGCGGTCGTGCTGACACATCGTTATTTTTATTCCACCAAGGATCCAAGACTTTATACTTATTCCACATAAATCCGATCCGAATCAAAAAAAGAAAAGGCAGTTTCACTATGGTTATACATTGACGACATCATTCTTACAGGAAATGATCCTCGCATGATTACTCGCTTCATTACTCGTCTAAACAAGGAATTTGAGATTACAAACATGGGAAAGCTAAACTATTTTTTGGGTCTTGAGATTGAGGTTACTTATACTTCCTCTGGAATATTTTTAAGCCAAGGTAATATTCTATTGTAATTCTTAAACGTGCTAAAATGCATGATTGCAAACCCACATCCACATCTTGTCGCTGGTTTGCAACTTCCCACTGATGGTTCCACATTTCGTGATCCGACTCTCTATCACTCCATCATTGGTGCCTTACAATATTTGACGATTACTCATCCAGACTTGGCTTATGCAGTTAATCTTTTCA
Organism: Phtheirospermum japonicum; assembly: GCA_014905375.1. NCBI lineage: Eukaryota > Viridiplantae > Streptophyta > Magnoliopsida > Lamiales > Orobanchaceae > Phtheirospermum > Phtheirospermum japonicum. The sequence continues at coordinate 879,374 of BMAC01000010.1, forward strand.
GCCAATTTCTCCAACACCCAACGGATGAACATTTCCTCACGGTTAAGCGTATTCTTCGATACAATAAAGGTACCCTTAATCATGGCCTCAATTTTACACGTGCTTCTTCTTCCGCGGTACTTGGTTATTCTGATGCTGATTGGGCACGTTTTACTTAAACTCGACGATCTACTTATGGTTATTCCATCTTTGTGAGTGTCAACTTGGTCTCTTGGAGTGCAAAGAAACAACCTACGGTTGCTCGGTCCAATTGTGAATCTGAATATTGAGTTGTAGCCAACACTACTGCAGAAATTGTTTGGGTTAATCCTCTTTTACGAGAACTACGTGCTCTTCCTCTAGATCGTCCTACTCTCTTTTGTGACAATAAGTGCAGTTTTCTTGAGTCAAAACCCGGTCGCTCATAAACGTGCAAAACATATCGATATTGACTACCACTTCGGCCAGGAGCTTGTCGCTGATGGGAGACTATCCACAAAATTTGTTCCTTCGGATCTTCAAATTGTCGACATCTTTACGAAGAGTCTTGCGCGTCCTCTCTTTGAGTTCTTTCGATCCAAGCTTCGCGTCAACATCAATCCGACACTTCGCTGGGGGTGATAAGATCAAATATACAACAGAATATTCTAATTGATTTTACAAATATTCTAATTAATTTGTTTTGATCTTTTTCTTGTAGATAATATCTTCTCTCTTATTTTTATTTATATCTTGTAAATTGTATCCCTATTTAAACAATGATCTAATATACTTCTAACCTCAATTTTCAGGTGATCAACATTCACACAGATGTACTATGGATAATTATAAGATTCCTGTAATCCATTGATCGTCTTAATGCCAATTAATGTAACTTACGATAATGTGCAGTGTATATGTGCATATTGGGTGGGAAGATATTACGCACTCTTTTATTATTAAACAAGAAAGATTTTATAAATTAACAAAAACAACAACAACAAAAAGAGATCAATTGAAAGTCGCCAAAAGAGAAATTGGGAGCATATCAGAAATATGCAACTTGATCAACATGTTGACAAACAAACCACATTTCCATATGATCTATATAAAGCTGAAAGCTTGAAAGCCAAGAAACAGTTTTCCATATATGACAATAATTTGATCATTGCGGCTATTGATACAAGTGCTCCTATTTATATCTATAGGAATGATCTAGAACGACCCCACGTGCGTCAATAAGATTGGTTCATGCAAAATGACAAATTTGACCTAGCTCTTGCAACGGTCTTCTTGTCTTGTCTGCTTGTGCTGCTGCTTCTCTGTCTTTTTCTGGACCATGACCATGCATATCATGCATGGCAAGATGATGATGATCTGTATGCTAACATGCCCCCTAAACTGGAGAAAGAATTTAGAAAGGACAGAGAGTTTGCTTCTGAATCTCCCAAACAATTGGTCACTCAAAGGCTTGGTTAGTATATATGTCGTTTGTTCAATTGAAGGGACATGATAAACCTTTATCTGCTTGCTTCCAACCTTCTCTCGGATGAAGTGGACATCTAGTTCAAGATGCTTTGTTCTGTGATGATGAATTGGATTGTAAGTAAGGGAAATGGCACCTTGATTGTCTATCCAAGCCGTAGGAATGTGAGGTTGAAAGAGGTGAATTTCTTGCAAGAGGGTCTTTAACCATATAATATCACAAGCAACATTGGATAGACTTCTGTATTATGCCTCTGTACTAGACCTGGACACTCTGTCTTGCTTTTTGGGGCTTCAACTAATTAGACTATTACCAAGAAAGACATAAATCCCAGATGTGGACTTCCTGTCATCAATGTCTGATGCCCAATTAGAATCAGCAAAGACATTGGGATGTGGGGATTGGCTAGATGAGAAACTGAGACCATGGTCAATGGTGCATGCGAGATACCTTATTATACTCTTAACATCTTTCCAATTCATGTCAGATGGGGCCTGCATATACTGGCTAATTTTGTTTACACTGAAGCAAATGTTTAGCCTTGTCACAGTGGCATATTGCAGAGCTCCTACTATTTTCCTGTAGAACTTAGGATTGGACATTGGTTGACATCATATTTAGATAGGAGAGATTTAGATACCATTGGTGTAGACAGACTTTTGCAACCTGTCATTCCAACTTTGGCTATCAATTCCAATATGTACTTTTGCTGAGATAGGAACAAACCATGTGTATGTGGGATGAATTCAATGCCAAGAAAATAACTGATATGGCCAAGGTCCTTAAGAGATAAAAATTGGCTTATTTGAGTGATTAGTGAGCTGATTTGGGTAGAGTTACTACCAGTTATTAGAAGATCATCAACATAAGCCAAGATCAAAATGATTGTGTTGTTGGAAACTCTATAGTAGAGAGACGGATAGCCTGAGATATTCTGAAATCAAGGTGCAAAAGCATACTACCAAGTTTACTGGACCAACTTATTGAGGATTGTTTCAACCCATATATGGACTTTCCTAATCTGCAGACCATTCCAGGAGGGGCGTAGTTCTCAGAACTTCGAGGAAATTGCATGTAAGTTTATGTGTCAATGTCACCATTCAAGAAAGCATTGTCACATCAACTTGTGTGATTGGCCAAGATTTTGAGACAGCAATGGAGAGAACTGTTCTGATTGTTGATGGTTTGATCACATGACTGAAAGTTTCAGTGTAGTCAAAACCAGCCTCTTGTGTGTATCATCTGACCTTGCCTTACACCTTGTTAATGAGCCATTTGCACTCTTTTTAGCCTTAAAATCCCATTTGCAGCTGATTAGCATCTTGTGAGGGGAATGTGGGTGACTGTCCATGTGTTGTTTTTTACCAATGACTCAAAATTCTCTGTGCATAGCCTGGTGCCAATGAGGGGATTGCATTGCCTGTGAGTGTGATTTAGGTTCATCAAAGGGATCTACTTGGACCAACTATGATTTTGGTTTCCTGATGCCTGCCTTGAGCCTTGTGTCATTGGATGAATGTTCTGATCCTTGGATCCTTTCTGCTGATAATTACAAAAATGCGCATATTTTCCAGTGTTGAAATCATATATTTATATACATTTAATTTATTTGCATCGTTGATTTTTCTTTTTATCGACACATTTGATGTATGATACTTTAATATTGGGATTTATATTTATTTAGTGATATTGAAGTATTTTGTCTTGATATGGACGAGTTGGGCCTGCGAGTGGAATTTTAACGAGATTGGGCCCCGATTATGATGTGTTACCGCTAACACTGGGTCTGTCATTGACAATGGGTCACACAGTGTCAGCGCAGATTCGGGAATTTAGAGCCTTGGGCCCAGAAAACAAGTAGGACCAGCTCCAACGCGCCTTTAAAAAGGATATAGCTGTATTAGCAACAGCCTGAGAGACTTGAACAAGAGGAGAAGACCTTAGTTTTAAAGGATTAAAAGAGATGAGTTATTATTGGGATTTTTGGAATAAAAAATGAAACAAAACAAAATACCTTTTTTAAGAAGGATTTGGTGAGAGAAAAGAATATCACCATATCCTATATAAAGGGAGGAGATATTTGAAGAGAAAGGAGAACTGGATTCTCACGGGAGCAGCAAGATACGAATTGTAGAAGTCATTCAAGCCCAAATTCACTCTGTTATTGGGATACCCGATAACAGAGGAAAAACTATATATTTGTGTCCCTCCCTCTTCTTTAACAACTAACTAATATTTTCTTATTTATTTTTCTTTTATATTTTTATGAACACCATGTGTAAGTAGTATGTATATATGTATTAGCTAGGGGGAAATATTATTTGACAGCAACTGAATATCCAAGATAAACTCAAAAAGAATATATATTCATAACTTCGCATCGCAACTTCATGTACATTAGTACTAAACTTTAAGATCATCCACATCCATCAACGAAGGAATTGCTCTACGCCCGGCCTAGCAAAACTGATAAGACGCGCCAGCATCTAAGGATGTCACATTTATCATGTCCGACAAAGATTGGTAATATGGATGATTAAATTATGTAGCTAGAAATCAACAAGTTCCTTCATATTTCTACTAAGAGGTAAATTATGTTAGTATTCCATTGTTAAATGCCTGCATCTGAGTATGGCTTTCTCCCTCATAACTCCTTAATTTTAGGCGTTATCCCAAAGTTGAGTATCACTTAATTACTGCTTAGCCTGCAAAAAAAAATTAAAAAGAAAAGCATAAATCATTGGTTAGAGAATAAATTCAATTATATTAGTACAAACACTCAAAACATGCACAAACACTGGTTAGATATGATAATTATAGTGTATATGTATGGAAAATTACAAAATTGGTCATGGTATTGCAATAATTCCGTAAATTTTAATTTTTCATGGACTATTTGAAGCACTTTGATCAGAGGCAGTTCAAAACCATCTCTAATGACTGTTTAGAAACGCCTCGAATCGCTATTTTTCTCCCAACGAAGACTAATATTGCATTGCAATATTACTTAGCACATCTTCAATTTTAACACATTTGTGCAACTTCAATATGATAGTGACACTACTATATCATAATATTTTCAGATTCACTCCATCGCTTGCATTGTGTTATAATTTCATTTTTGTAAAATAAACCGTAGCTTGTAGTGTGGGGTCAAGTAATGGCAAAAAGGATGACAACATGTGACAAGTTGCACTGATCACATGTTAGCTAGATTGATCAATACACTAGATTTTTTGTCCTGAAGTGAAAAGTGCAAATAATTTAAAATTCCACACGAGATACATTGCCAATAAATTAAAAATCTTAGAAAATACAGAAAATGAATTTTTTTTATTAAAAATAAATAAATAAAAACCCATACCTGAGAATAGATGAAAGTGCCAGAGATTGCAATAGCAGCACCAAGGGCATTGATTGGTTGAAGTGGGGTTTGGAAGATAATGATAGAGGCAACTATCACTGAAATTCTCTTCATAGTGTTGCCAATGCTAAATGTCAATGGTGATATCTCATTTAGAGACATGTAGGATACTTGATTGTATAGATGGTAAAAAACACTCTGGGCCACTACCCACCTGCAGTTACATTACACCACCAAAATCTTCACTACCACAAAATATATTAATAGAAGAAAATTGTTTAAAAAAATGTATATAATTATATAATAATGTATGCTGACGAAAAAAACTAAAGATTTTGGCAATCTTGTATCTGTATGACAATATCCTTTGAGTATCATAGTTGATAGGATCTTTTACTCTAAGATGATGTTTTGTCTTTTATTCTACTGAATAACCGATGAAACACCATTTGGAATAAGAGATCATTTTTTGATATCCATAACGGTTCTTATATTCTAGTGTATTAGAACACCGTATGAAATAAACAATGAAATAACGATCTGGTCTGAGTGATGTCACATTACTATATTAAAATTGAGAAAATTAAAACAAGGGGAAAAAACTTTTTGCCACACCCAAGTTACGATCGTTTTCACAATTTATCATACAAATTATTTTTCGGACAAAATATCATACGGATTATGCGCGATTTGCAATTTGCACCATAAACCAAAATTTTTGTGGTTTTGTGCTCAAAACCGGATGACGTGAAACAATTGAGTTGTGCCATGTCATCCGATTTTGGACACAAAACCACAACCATACATTTTTAGGAGGCAAACTGTAAATCGCGCATGATTCGTACGGCGGTGTGTCACAAATAAAAATTTGCATGGTTAACTGTGAATTCAACACACAATAATTTAGGGGCAAGAAATAATTACCCCGAACAATGTCGAAATCTTATTTCTGCACCATCCCAAGAATAAATCGGAGCAGTAAATTTCTAATTCACCACAGACACTTTGAATTGTATGTTTCAAGGAAAAAAAAAAAGTAAAATAAACTTGTAAAACTCAAAAGAAAAAAAATATGAACTAACCATATGAAATTTGGACCAATTTGAGAGACTGCCTTTTGCCAGCCAACAGCCCACAACTGGGGTCCCTCCACAGCTATAGCAAAGGGTGTAAGTATCAATAGAGACAACATTGAGAGACAAGCATAGTAGTTCATCCCACCAACCGATTTCCCTTTCATTAATCCTTTCTTGGAGAATATGTTCCTAAATACAAATGCCAAGTTTGACACCATTGCCCCCATGAAACCTGCACAAATTCAACATGATTCAATTGCATATTATTTATGCATAACTATATATATGGTATTTAAAAACACTTCTACTTTTAGAACAAGTGATTATACGTTGCCGTAAATGTAGCATGTAGTAAAGGCCGATTTTGCAAACGCTAAATTGACAAGCAGAATTAGAGGCTGACTTACAAAATCAGAATTTGAAACTGACATTGCCAAACACTAAATTAATAAGAACAAGTACACTAAAATTTACTGTTATAAGTTATTTCATTAAAAAAAATAGTTATTTTGTTTCTCAAATCAGGTCAACATAATAAAGTATTCAAATTATCAACTTTTAGTTAGAAAATATATATTGAAATTGCAACAAATTTTCATTCTTACCTGTGAGATTGAAATTGAGCTCAGTGGCAGCAGAAAGTGCACAACCTCCGATTATAGGCAACAGCGAAAGGTACACCGGCATCGGAAAAGTCTCTCCCATCAGAAACCTCGACACCAATACGCTGAAAGCCGGCTCCCCACTCTTTATAATATGAGTAAACGATACTGCAACCTTCGACATGCTAACGGTCGCAGCCACATGCCCAATCGTATGCGCAACAGCAACCTACGTGTAACGATCGATTTTAGGAAATGCCAATGATTGTCGAACTAATATTAGACTTCTACATTTAATTAAGTATCAAAAATACACTGGATCAAAAGCAGCTATCTACCAAACTTAGGTGGTGATTTTTGTAATTAACAAAAACATAATCAAGCAAAGTTCTTACCGGAAACAGAGTTTTCCAGAACTGGAGATCGGTTTCTGGAGCCTCAGCAATCCTCGTCGCCCACGAGACGAGCATGATCACCGAGCCGGCAGCAAGCGAAAGAGTCGAAGTAAGCCAAGGGAAAGGAAACGCATTGAGGACTTTCTTGTTGTATATGTTGAAAACCACATTCAGAGCCCACCACGTGGCGAAGTAGAAGCCGATCTTGAGCTTCTGAGCTGCGGCCTCTTGGTCGATTTCGATGGTGATGGGGACGGATTGCGAGTGACGGGCCTCGTATGCGTTGCATTGGACCGACGGCTCTCGAGGGGTTCTGGACGAGTCGTCAGTGGGGCCGAATCCGGTGACAGCAGAAATGTAGAGTGGCTTGTGGGATAATGCAATTTTCTTGGGAGGGTGTAATAGAGTTGAATGATTGTGAGGCTTTGAGGGGAAAAGTGGTTTGGAGGAGAATGTTGCTGGAGTTGCATAGGATTGGTTTGCTGAGAAAGCCATTTAGTGTTTTATTTTAATTTTTATTTTTGGAAAGTATGAAATTCAGCAGGACTAGTAGTAAGAGTTGGTTATTAATTACTAGTTCTAGCTGGAGGAAATATTGTGTGTTTATGTCTGGGAAATTGAAAAAAAAAAAGATGCATGTATATATAGGGAGATGGAGCGGGGGGTCCCACTGCGGTGGCCACATGACCTCTCGGCCGGGGTTGGGTTGGGTTGGATATTTGTGTGTCCGTAAACAAGTTGGAAAAGGCAGCCCAAGAAAGGGGGAGGGATGGTATGCAACTATGCACTGGAGTCGGCCATGGGTTATGAGTTTCTGGGAATATTCCCTTTTTCTTTTCTTTTCTTTTCTTTTTTTTTTTTTTTTTTTTTTTTGGTTCGTTGTGGGCTAATTGGGTTTTTTCTTGGTTTTACCCTAACTCAAGTTAGCGACTCAGCTCATACGTTGGCGGGGATGGATCCAGAATGGTCCAAAGTTATATTAAACTCAAAAAGAGAAAAATTTATGTAGATAATAAAATTTTAAATGGAAACCTTTCGTGAATTTATTAATGTCAATTAATACTCATAAAAATCAGTGTTGGAATTAATATATTTGTTATTTGAATATTAGAATTTTACATTGTAATCATCAAATTTTAATTTACAAGGTAGAAAAATATTATTTCAAAAATATTAATTAATGGTATGTGAATTTATTAATATCAATTAATACTCATAAAAATCAGTGTTGAAATTAATATATTTGTTATTTGAATATTAGAATTTTACATTGTAATCATCAAATTCAATTTACAAGGTAGAAAAATATTATTTCAAAAATATTAATTAATGGTATGTTTGGAAATGAAAAATTGATTATATTTTAAATATGATAACTGAACTATTTTTGTGAGACGAACGAAAATGAAAAAATCGACTATTTTCGTGGTATTTTCGTGGGAAGGACGGAGTATATAACTAAGTCCAATTTCAAGATAGGGATCGATTGATCTTCTTGTTTTGTGGCACAACTATGTCGTAATTTTAATGATTAGCGGTTCGACATTGTTTACTAATCCGACGCCACCAACCACAAATAACTTTGTGATTATGATATGTGAAGCAGGGGTAAAGTTGTAAAACTTTACTCCGTAGGATTATGAAATGCACAATGTATGTCTCTTTTGAATTTTGTGCAAAAATCAATCACTAAAACAATTTGTTTCTCATGTCTCGTCTTTGACTTGGTCAAAAATGTATAAATTTTGACAGTTGAGAAGGAGAAAAATATATTGAAAGACTGGCAAATATATATAATAAACAAATACATGAAAGAGTGGCACGTTGAGACATGGATGTCCCCCTAGCCTTAAATAAGTCATTAAAAGAAATGATACCTATATATTTTAGGTCAACACTCAGTATTGAGTTAAATTAATGAATTATAAATTTGTTAGGCTATTTCATCCAATATTATAATATTATGATTTTTTATACTATGATATATTAATATTTGAAATCGAAAGTATTAACTTTTCAAAAAATTCTGACTCATAATATGATGTGTTGGTTTTTTATACTATGATATATTGGTACTACGATGTACTTTTTTTTACTATAATGTATTAATTTTTATACTATAATATATTAATATGAAACTTTGGCCTAACGGATAATTTGTTAATGCGGCCAGACAAGAGTGTTGGCCCATGTATTTAAGCTAAATATAGTTCAACTAAATAAAATAGTAAAAGCATAAGCTTATCAACAAAACACCATAGTAAAAACAAATAGAAAAAAAGTGAGTAAATATTTTATTTTCTATTTTAATTCCCTTCGGCCTTAACCGAATTTTAATATAAGTGTCAATATTTAATTACAAAGCCTATGCCTTGAAACCCTCTCTATGTATTTCTCTCTCAACATGTTGATCTTTTTCTCTCTTTTGGAATGACGTGTAATAGGTTTTCTTCTTAAACATCGACGCGGTTGTGTATGGTCGACTAGTTCCGCGTCATGGTCAGCGGCAGCGCGCGATAGTTGCGTTCCGTCATGGCATTTTGGTCGACTAATGATGTCTGGTCGGCCTCTATGCGTGCTACACCGGCAGCTGATGCGCTAGAATTGAAAGTTGATCGTCATACGTTGCTGCTCAACACCCTAGGTGTCAGTGGCATGACAATCCATGTACGTGCAGTGGCTTGATAGCCCAGGCATCAGAGGCACGACAATCTACGCACTGTGGTACGTCAGTCAATGCTAGCACTACAAAAAATTGGGATATGCTCACGGAAAATGTTGACGGGTAAAAAGTCGTCAGCATATACTGACGGGTCACTATGCTGACGGGCCTATATCCGTCAGGCAATATTAAAAAAATACACAATGCTGATGGGAAACAGGTCGTCGACAATTTGCTGATTTTCAGCATATATATGTGTGTGTGTGTGTGTGTGTAATATATATATATATATACACGTCAGCAATATTAAAAATACACAATGCTGATGGGAAACAGGTCGTCGACAATTTGCTGAATTTTCAGCATATATATATATATATATATATATATATATATATATATATATATATATATAAGATAAATATAAAAATATAAATTTATAATATTATTATTGTAATACAATTTAAAATAGTATTTTATATTTACAATATAATTAATTATTTATAAAATAAGATATATAATTATATTAATCATTTATAAATATAATATAATTATTATATATTTATAATAATTATATATCATCATTTAAGTATAATATATATTTATAATATATATTTATTTATAAATAATATATTTACAAATAATATATATTTATAATTAATAATATATACAAAAAACAACATATTTATAATTAATAATTATATTTATAATATATATATATATATATATATATATATATATATATATTTATATATATATATTTATATATATATATGTATATATTTATATTTATATTTATTTATTTATAAATAGTATATATTTATAATATAATTATTCATAAATATAATCTACATTTACAAATATAATATAATTATTATACATTTATATATTTATATATAATGTTATATATGTATAATAATTATATATCATTATTTATATATAATATATATTTATAATTTATATTTGTGTGTATATATATATATTTATTTATTTATTTATAAATAATATACATTTATAATTAATTATATATAAAAATAATAATATATTTATAATTAATAATATATTTTTAAATAATATATATTTCAAAATAATATTTATTTATAATTATTTATAAATAATTATATTTATAATATATATATATATATATATATATATATATATATATATTATTTTTAATACATAATATATATATAATGATATTATAAATACATAATATTATTATAAATATGTATTATTTGTGTATATATATATTTATATATACACACAAATAATATATATTTATAATAATATTATGTATATATAATATCATTATTCATAAATATAATTTATATTTATAAATATAATATAATTAATTATAAATATAATTTATAACTTAATTTAAATATCTAATATATATTAAAAATATATAAACTCTCACATGTAATTGATTATAAACTCTCATATTTAATTATTAATTATTTTTTTAATATTTTAAAAATATTGACGGGTGCCGTAAGCATTTGCTGACGGGTACGTTAATCCCGTCAGCAATCAATTTGTTGACGCCAAAAATGCTGACGGGCAGTACCCGTCAGCAAACAGCATTTTTTTTTTTGTAGTGTGTGACTCGACAGCTTTGGCGTGGTGGTCCGTCAATCAACGTGTAGTGGCTCGGCTGCCTTGGCGCCAGATGGAAAGTTATGTGGGCAGTATGTGGCGGATCCATGATTTTAAATTTGGGGGTACGAAAAATAATTAATAAAATATTATTTTTTTATTTAAAATTATACAACACAATAAAAAAAGGAACACATGCGTAAGAATATTATTTATTATTGGTAATAAACAATAAGAATATCCATACAAAAAAATCTTTATATTACTTATAAAAAAAACCGTAATTGAAAAGGGACTATACAAAAGAAAATGATTAAATCAAATATTTGAAATAAATAAAAAAAACCCTAATTTATCAACTAAATACTCAAACCAAATTCATTACTAAATTAGATAAACCAACAATTTAATTATATAAGCAAAACATATTAAACTATAACAAACTCATAATTTAATTAAAAGAAAAAAGAAAGAACAGAGAATGAAAAAAAAAATGCTTTAGGGAGAGAGGCGGCACCTCTGTACAAAAATAAAGTTTTGTTTTGTTTTAACAATTTGACTTTTGATTTGTACTCTTTTTTTTTTTTTTTTTTTTTTTTGTCTTTTTTGGGACAAAGCATACTAAACGTACGTATTCTGGGAGGGAAGTGTGAGAGTCACTCTTACTTTTGTATTTTTGTTACAAAGCATTTTAATATCTTTTATTTTCCTTTTTTTTCTAACTTATTAATGGCATTTTTATAATTATAAAAGGGTTCAAAATTTTAATTTTTATTTTCTGGGCCTATATTTTTAAGTGAAAATTCTCAATTTTGGGGTACAGCTGTACCCCCTTGTACCTGTGATCATCCGCCCTTAGCCAAAAGCTGATCTTAATCGGCCTAAATGACCCCTTTTTCAGTCTAGGTCGGCCATTGAAAATGTGGCTCGGACCGACATCTTGTCGATGCTTCTTCTAGATCGGATTATTTTCGATTATTTGACTCGTTTCTTATCAATAACTCGATCCATACGTGGACCCAAATTCGATTACATGGTCATCAAGGTCAGATCGACTATCAACCGTATAACAAACAAAAAAGGACATACAAGTAAAAGAAAAAAGAAAAAAAAAAAAAAACATGATCATGGTTTGTTACATTGATACAGCTTTAATATTGAATAGCAGCCGTTGAAACCAATTGTCACTGTCTAAAGAATAGTTATCATGGACCTTTGGCAAGTCGATCGTTCATGTCATTTTCATTCTTAGTATCTCAAATAAAATATATCAATTCTACAAACCTCGTGCTTATTGTATTATTTTGAAGAATATTTTGTATTTTTATTAGTTCTTATTAGAAATACTGAGTTTTGTATCTTTGTTATGATCTCACTTGGAATCAACATTGAAGTTTTTTATATTAAATTTTATTCGGTCTTATTAGAAATACTCCTAGTTTTTCTTTAGTTATCTTTGTTATGATCTCACGTGGGATCAACATTGAAAAAGTTCCATTAAATTATTATCATCAGAACAGAGTTATTACTGTCATTGGGACGGTTGTCAAGGCCCTAAATTGGTGAACTTATATTCCCGAAGTAAAAATTTTTATTAATTTAGATATGCTTGTGTGTGTTAACAATGGGACTAATTAATTAATAATTGAAAACTAAAACGAAAATCATACATTAAGTTAGGATCCATCTAAAAAGCTCTCGATCTGTGTTATATCAAATTGCTGTACTAAAAACATTTTATGAGTTGTTGGTTCCAATTTGATTTTGATAAGCTGACTGGCAAAGCCACTTTTTCCAAGGGTAATGTGTGAGGGTTCAAGAAAGGAAACCTGCAAATTTGCAATCTTTCACTTGGCGCTTTCGATGAATTTTGAGGTGAAATTGCACCTTCCTTTGGTTGCATGATGTGACCATTGAAAGCGTGTAAATGAACGGTTCGTATTAAATGGCCAGTCATTTTTGTTCTTGCAGCATTATTTGACACCAAAATATCTCTTTGATATTTATATGTTAGGTATGTCAGAAAATATTCAAAAATTTGGTGGAGAAAGTGAATTGTTATTCAACAAGTAATGTAAGACAATTATTTGTATGTTGTGATCAATTTTAAGCTCAAAAATCTGCTTATTCAAGAAAAACGAATGAAATAATCCACATTTACATTATGACACGTGCTTGTAAATTTATTATTAGGACACGAAATCCGTATTTCTAATGTGCATTATCAATCATTAAATATTTATTCAAATGAGGGGAAAATATATATAGTACTTTCAAAAAACAAAAATGATAAACACTGATAATTTTCTTGTTCGTGAAAATATCGTTGCGACTGTTTATGTTTGTCGTGATGCTTGAACCAACTTTGCCTTTGTGGCTCAAAATTTAGGTAGAAGATATTAATGTAACATGTTTGCCCAATAATTGTACTTTGACACCAGCAGCATTTGATCAGATCTTCCGACAACAAATCACAACCTCATGTTATTTCAATTTTCATTTTCCTCGATGTGTTTTTTTCCCAAAAAAAATTAATAATAATAAAATAGATAGATATTAATAAGATGTAAATGAAAAAGATTGAATACTATACTTATCGGTGTTTATTACTTGCCAGCCACAATTAGGTGTTGTTTTGTTTGCTATTCACCTATAGTGAAATCAATTTCTTCTTTACACCTTTGATTTTCCAATGCTTTTTTGTTTTTCTTGTTAGTCATGTCTATTTCGATGGGTAGTTGACCATTTGTATGTGCGATTTGTATGTGCGACTAACTCTCCATGAGGTAATTCTATGATTTTTCAAGGTAAAAGAGCTCCCGACCAATTAGAAACAAAAATAAATAGAAATATAGTTCCAATAAATGGAACCCAGGGGCCGTATTCTTCTCCAATTTGTGTTTTACTCACATCCCGAATGAATTCAAGAACATATTCGAAGAAATTCTGACCCCCAGTCGGAATGGTTTGTGGGTTTCGAACAGCTATAGTAGTTGAAACTAATAAGATAGCAATTACAACCCAAGAGGTAATAAGTACTTGGTCATGGACTTGAAAACCCCCTGCTCCCAATTTAGGAGTAAGCGAGTAATAAAAAATTAATTTAGGAGTAAGCGAGTAATAAAAAATTATTCATTAATATAGTATACTTAATCACAAGCGTACGATGTAGATATAGTATACGGCGGGTAAGGTTGATTTTCACAATAACTAAATCTCAGAAATTAACAAGTAATGTTATTAATAAATTGATTTTATTTGAACGAATATAAACGATAATTTTTTTTTTGTCGTTACAAAGGACGAATATAAAATAAACTAATTAATCTAATTTACCAAGAACAGAAGTACAAAAATAAGAAATAGAGGTTCTCAAGATACGGAGGTATTCCGGAGTTGGAATTACAATGAACTTTCAATGTCTTGTTGTGATTCAATTTGTTACAAGTCAATCATAAAAATAGTTTAAGCCTTCTCTCGAACTACTTAAACCATGGGTTCTAACTGTGAGCGCATTGTCAAGATCACGCTTAGAACTCCAAAAGCCTTTAAAGATTTGTACAACTTTACAACTATAAAAAGTCTTAAAGATTTGTACAACTTCAATATTAATCTCAAACCTCCCGATTTTGTTGATTAAAGTGTCTCGCTTTAAAAGCCTATTGATAACCCTAATCTCTCGAATTATGATTTATCAAAGTTATTAGTTATAAAAGGTTGTCAATCTATCATAACTTTAAAAGTACAAACAGTTGTCAATCGAATATGTAACGATGAATTACAAACAAAAATAAAATAAAAGGGTCATACTCAAATGTAAAACATTTTCAATCAACAAAGCTTTATTAGAATTAATTTAATATATGTTAATTATAAATATAGTTTGACCCTCCTCTCGAAATATCAATCGTGAGTTCTAAATGCAAGATGCATTGTCCATCGCAGTTAGAACTCCAAAAAATTTTAAAAAATTAACAACATCAGTTCTAATCTCAAATCCATCGATCTTATTGATTTTAGAACATTTTGAGTTCGTAGTTTATAAACAAAACTCATCTTTCGATTTATGAATTGCTAAAACTAATGAGTATAAATATTTGTCAATCAAATATGCATATATGTAAATCAAGAATAAAAAATATTGAAAGGACCAAATATTTGATTGAAAGAAAATTTCAAAATATTATTCGTTTATCGTTTACCAAACCCCAAAATACGAATGAATTAGATAGACATGATTAAGCATTCATTTAGGAAGTTCATCGAACACATATCATTCATAAGAAAAACTGAATAAAACGATAAAACCATAAGAGATGATGGATTAGATCCTTCAATCTTCGTGTTCTTTGTGTTCCTCCTCCAAACTTCCTTCTTCCTCCATGACTGTACAGCACGACCTTCAATGGATAGACCAGTAAGACAATAGACGCCATCAAGCGTGATCGTCATCTCTCCAAATGGCATGTGAAATATACTGGTCTTTGGGTGTCAACGCTCCACAAAAGCAATTAAGTTCTTATTGCACCCATCTTACAATACGAGAGGCACCCGCCATAAGTTAGTGCGCGAAAATAATCGCTTCATGGTTCAGTTGACTCATCCCTCTCATACTTTCACTCCAAAAACTTTGATGTAAGACATAGGGTTTTAAGCATGTCCCGCTTAATTCCTTCCCATACAGATGCATCTATGTGCATTTTATAGGATACAAGAAGTTTTAGTTCTTCAGTACCATTCGGATATGACAAAATCTTTTCACAATCTCCGGTTTCATCCTCATTCGTGTTCGAAAGCCCGTCGTCATGTTCATTTTGCGGCTCTTGTGAACTAATGCTAATGTGTGTACTTGTCCTTGACAACGTTGTGGTTCTTCTCCGATACACTGAAATTAAAAATAATTAAAACTCAATTTCAGATACTGTTCAACCAGATACGATCGAAAAACAGAAACAAAATCGATGGATAGTGGCCGGAACTTTCTATAAACGTTGGGTTAAAATGGCCGAAAAAATAAGTAAATGTCGGTTCAAGTCTTTCAAAAATAGGATATTTTGGCCAAAATTAGATGAAAATTTCATATAATGTCGGCTAAAGTTCAACGTATATTGTGAAATATGTCGGCTCAAACTAGCGAAATTCTTTAAACATGTCGGCTAGTTGTGGCCGAAATATCTCATGATTTTCATTGAAATAGTGCCGAATATCTTTGATTACGGCCACTACTGGTCGATATGTCCCCGAACCCTAATCAAAAAATCGGCATCCCAAAACATAAAATTTAATGTTATTACAACATAAATTCAACCTAGAACTAAATTTAAGCTATATAAGCAATATAATTCATGATTTTTCACACAAAACATCAATTTTAAAGACAAAATATTTTAATTCAAAAATAAAAGAGAGAAAACATACCTATTTTCGCCCGCCCGCTCGTCGTCTGACATGGCATCGCCAGAGTTAGTCGGGGAAGGCGGCAACTTTAGGTGGCCGATGTTCTCACAAATGGGCTCCTAAAACCCGTGTCCTCCTTGCCTAGAATGGGCCTTCTCACGATTGTGCTGCTTTTTAACCTGTGTGTGGTTAGAAAGTGTAGAAATAAAATTTATTTGAATATGGGTGTAACGAGTAATTAGGCTTCTCTGATAAAATTTGAGCCACTTCAAAGCCCCCTTATTCCGTCTTTCCCATCCTTTAGCCAGTTGCCTCCTCGAAGTGTTTTGTCAACCACGCTTTCCCTCCCTCAAAACAATGCTCCTCGTTGCAAGTAACCTGGGGCTCCCCTAAATAGTCCTATTTTTCTCCCGCGGCTAATGAGCTAATGCAGCTAGTGTTGCTTTGAGTTAATGTAGCTATGAGTTCTGAGTTACCGAGTTTCGAACTCTGTTGCTTAGAGCTATGTTTGTTGACACGGATAAAGTTAGGGAAAACCTCTCAAATTATTTTCACCCTCGCTGTATATAGCAAAAAAAAAAAAAAAAGCAATCCAATGTAGCTAGCAAAACCTCGAGTGCAATAGAATTGGCATAATACAAATTAACTATTTTGGGCCTTCATTCACCTCTCGCCCCAGTCGTATAATTTCAATAGACTTAACCCACTTAAGCCCCTGCAATTTGAGCCCATCGTTTTTAGAAATGTCAAGCTTCTGACTTTGGTTCTGCTTCATTTAAGAAAAATAAAAACCAGTATGCTTTGAATTTTCGATTCTGCTCCTCGTTTGACTTTTTAACTTACAAGTGATTCTGCTTAACTGAATTGATCATAAAGTTTGATCTTCAAACACTTCCAACTTCTAATTCTCAACTACTTTACTTTCCGCTTCCGTGACAAAAATCACTTACTTCAAAAGCAAAAGTTTTTGCAATCACTCCTTGAATATAACTTCATTCTGAACAAGAAACTAAAACAAAAGAAGAAATATTGATACGTTCTTATCAAGTGGAAATACATCAACTTGTGCAACTAAAACCACACCATGTCTATAGTAAAAAATTCATATGAATACAGAAATTTGTGAGAACTAAAGTCATTCTAGTTTGGTGAAAGAAAAAAAAAACTACTACTACAAAACTTACTGCAAAATTAAGAAGCAAGAAACGATTCTAGCGAGTTTTAGCAACAGACAACACACTCTCAGACACTAAAAAAATGATTCCGATCTCAAGCCCTCTTTTTCCTAGGTATGGCAGTTCTTTTCCCCATCGTTATGTTCTTGCCTGAGTTAGCCAGCAAACCACGCAATAAAGCTAGAAGCGCAAACCCCAAAAACGGATAGTAAATCGTTAGCAGTTGATCAGATGCTCGGTTGGACAACGAGAGCTCGGATAATACGGCAACCTAAATACAAACAAAAATTATATAATTACAAACAAAAAAAAAAAAAGACCCATTGCTAGAAGAATCAGAAACTGTATCAAGTGCAGTGCAAAATTGCATGTGATTTAGCAATTGAGCATGAACCGAAGCTCTTGAATTACTACAATAAGGAATTACCTCATGAATTTTCTAATTTTCGGGTCCATTACAAAAAATACACTTGAGTTTCAATCTATTTATTAATAATAAAAAACAAATTCCAACAAACTTTCAAAATTACAAAAATATGCTCGGATATTTGTTTCTATTTTACAATTACACCCTTAATAAATTATAGATGGGTAATTGTTAAGCGAATACAAACCTCAAGAGGGAACTTTGTAATTTTAAAAGATAACTGCATCTTTTTGTAAATAGGCTAAACTTTAGGGGTAGTTTCATAATTACCATCAATTTTATGTAATGGTACCAAGTTACATGTGAATCAACTCCTATGATACCCAAAGTTGTATCAATTTAAAGATACAATTAAAAATACTGGGTCCTCAACTGAGAATACAAATTGTACAATTAATTCCAAGAAAACCACCGGTGTCCACCACACGGACATGATATAGTTATAAGAAAAGAACGTGAAACATGAGATCGATTAATCCATATCAGAAATAAGTGGTTATACAGTTCATGATATTGCAGATTTTTCAGGTGACTCAACCTGCAGTCAAACTGCAAATAATTCCATTAACGCCTATTACAGTAACAACTGAAACTGCTCCTTTATCATAGAGAAATGTTTTTTATGACATGAATCATCTATCCTTTATTATAAATTGCAGAGGCCTATTTAAAAATAACAGTTTGATGCCTGTGGCTGTGGTATATCCTAATCGAATAATGAAATTGTATTAAAAGAGTACCAACCACACTTTTTATCATATCTGAGCTTAAACATTCAAAACCAAACTTTATCCTCAATTTCTAACATCACGTTCATTGTCAAGCCTAAATTTTCCAAGTTTAACCTCTAAAAGTGGGATTCTTATGCATAAGTAATAAATTGGTTATTCAATTGGATGGTGGCAACGAACTCACCGATGCTCATTAATACGAGAAAGAAAAATAGATAATAAATTGCTGGAAAATATCAAATATAGAAGACGTGTAACTTATGTTTTCAAATACTAGTGTTCACATCTAAAGTAATTTATAACTTCAAGATTTTATAAAAAATTAGGAATATTAAATTTCAAGAGGGTATGGTTATCCATTTTTGTCTTGATCGTAGACAACTATCTAGTTGATGTGTTATTAGAAATCACATTAGATGGATTCATAAGAAAGTACTCACATAACAGAGCTCTTTCAAAACCATACATGAGAAGAGAAACATATTGCTAATGCAAAGGATCCCAACGTAATTGACATTGATCATATAATAAACAAACAGGTTCATGATTATATAACAGATGATTTTCCAGATCATGAATTATTTAAGTTACACGCCACATATGGTTCAGATCATTGTATTTCTTTTTTTTCTTTCAAAAATTATACTAACAGCTATGCTAAACATCACAACTAATTATTTTTATTAAATAATGCAAAAATGTTGAACAGAAACAAGAAAAACAATTTTATTATTTTTATTATTATTATTAAAAAAAAATACCATTGTGGTCAAAGTGGAGGCGCCATATAACAAACAGGTGGTGCTCAACCAAGACTTTCCGGCAGCAATGGCGTAGATACTTGCAACGGCGAGTGGCCACTGGAAAATAAGCTCAACCCAAACAAGCCCTACGAAGAAATGTGGCTTTTCCGAGAACAAGTAGTCGCCATACTCTTGCGCGTACCAGCTCTTGAGCTCCAACAGAAATGGCGGGAAGAGGTGATTGGGAAGGCACGTTTGGGCGTCGAGGAGCGGCGCAAAGATGGCGATGACGAGGAAGAAGATGAAGAGAACGGCATCAACTAGCTTGCAGAGGACGCCCATTTGTAACATGGGGTGAATGATGGTTTTGGGACTGAGAATTTTGTTGAGTTCCAGGTTTTGTTTGATCTGCTCTGTACATTGAAAAGGGGATCTGAGGGGATGTTGACTTTTAAAATGTTGCAACGTGTGTTTCGGAATCTTGCGTGTATTTTGCAATTACACGTGGTTTTACTGTTTTATTTTATTTTTTAATGTAGTTTCTAAGTTGATGTCTAATTATTAATTTATCGTAGATATATAAGGGTTTGTTTGAACTAGGGGTGTGCAAAATTTGACCAAAAATCGAATTGATCGAAAAATACAATTCGGTTCGATTTTTAAATTTTTGGTTCGGTTTTCGGTTTGAATTCCTCAACTTTTCGATTTTGTCGGTCGGTTTCGGTTTTAGGATTTCCAAACCCGAAGAAACCGAACCGACCGATTAATTATATATATATTTATATATATATATATATATATATATAGGGTTGGGGTCAAATGGAACCATATCATTATATGCGAACATATCTTGATCATTAGATTGGATAATCTTGATGGTTGAGATTATGACATGTCAGCATGGTAATAATTTAAAAAAATCCATTAAATAATTAAAAATGGTATTTTGGACATATAACGACGTTTATGAACAGCACTAAATTATTTTTTAGAAAGCACAACGGGGATATATAACTGCAAATTCAAAAATTTATAATAAAACTCAAATCTTCAACGAACCATAACTTTTTCAATTTTTTTTATTTTTAATGAAATATATATCAAATTAATCACATTCTCAAGATCTACGATTTAAGATACATATTGCATATTTAAAAATGTAAAAATAAATAAATATAATTAAATTTAAAAATCTGAATATTAAAAGTATTGTATATAACTATTTATAGCACTACACAAGTTTTTAGCAGTGCTTTTTTTTTTATGTTGGCAGTACTAGTTTGTTGGAGTGCTTTTTTAATATTGTTGCGGCGCTTTTTTTACTACACTACCACTGCTTTTTATTTTTCAACATCACCATCGTCCAAATCCAAGTCGCCGTCCGAACAACCACCGAAACCACCACCGACAATCCAAACCATAGCCGCATCACCGTCGCCACCCAGTGCCCCTGCCAATTTCTCCCAAAAGTACCGGGGTATTCCTTCAAAAAGTACCGGGACCCCAATTCAAAAAAGGCCTTGGTCACCATCGTGCCCTGCCGATTTCTCCCCAAAGCACCGGGGTATAATTATATGCTTTCTTTACAGATTGAACTCCTACACTCATAAAATAATTTGTCTTTTTTTTATTCTACATATTGAACTCCTACACAACCAATTTAAACGAGCAGTAACCCTAACTGAGTCTCCCGATTTGCAACTCGTGATGTACTTAGCCGCTGCACAAATGGAAGACGACCCGGACCCACTCGTTTTCAGACCCGGACTCACTTGGCGACCCGCGTGCTCGGCTCCAGCGGCGACGGCGACGGAGGCCTGACTTCCAGTCGCCAACCCCCCCCCGTCCAAACCCACGACAGGGCGCACCCCACAACCCGCGCCGCTTGGCCACCGCTCTTCTTCGCCGCCCAGCCGCAGCCAAACCTCGCCGCCGTCCCAAAAATCATATCCAACCAGAACAACATAAAATTACAGGAAATCAATCCCCAAAAATCAGCGGAAATGGAACTCTATCCGATTCTATGTCGCAGCACCGTCGGGATCTATCGAACGGTCGCGATCCTTGCTGGAGACGATCGAGACTCCGGCGGTGGCATTTGGGAAATTCCTCCGCGATAGGAGCAGCAGTTTCTCGTCGGCGATAATGAAGAGGATAACGTCGATGAAAAGAGACGCCGCCGGCGTCGGCGGTGAAGGAGATGATGGCGTCGTGAAGGAGTTCAATCTGGAGTAAGCTTCTTCTCGCGGTCCAACTGCAGGGACGGCGGAGCGGTGCGGGCATTTCTGCGCGAGCAAATCTGATTTCGTGGAGATAAACGTCAACGTTTATCCTAGCCGGGAGAAGGAGTTGAGGGAGAGGATCGGCGCCGCCACCGTGCCGCAGATATTCTTCAACGAGAAGCTGATTGGAGGACTGGTGGCGCTGAACTCGTTGAAGAAGAAAGGAAGAAGAAAAAGGGGGCTGCGTTGGGATATAAATTCTCACGGGTTGATTGGGATCTCCGTTAGGTTAAAAGACATTAGGTAAAAAGACATAAACATCCCTCTACATACCATATTAATGATTTAATAAAATTAAAAAAATAGAAAAAATCTTGGCCATACACATGATTAGATCTAAGGCCAAGATGAGTGCCTAGGTTCACATATAATGACGGGATTTTCATTTGAACCTAATCCTATATATATATATATATATATATATATTAGATATTATAAAGTTAAAAATACGTCCTGCGTGTGTGTGTGTGCAAAACAGAACAGACAGTCGCGAAGAGTGAAAAAACCCTAGCCCCAAATTTTCTCCCACCACGCCACAACTCAATCTCCGGTGACCGACCGGCCGGTCCTCTGCCACTGTATCCCTACGCCGCCCGTGATCTGCCCATCCAAACTGATGAGATCCCGATAAAAGACGGCTCCATCTGCAGGTTCGATTCATTGCATCGCCTCCTCCAATCTTTCCTTTCTTCCCAACTTTTCCAGGTAAAATTGTTTCCTTTTTTTTTCTTCTCCTCCACTATTGGTTTATTTCTTGTATTAACTATGATTATTTGATAATCGGGGGTTGGGTTATGTAGTTAAAGTCAATCAATATTCTAATTGCCCTGCTTGGTTTTCGATTCTAAACTATGTTAATTGCAAGCTTCAGTTAAGTCTTAAGCCAAGCGATTTTATTTTACTTTATTTTGATTTTTAATTTGTATTGATTTTTGATGTCGAGTCTCATTACTTTCTGTGTTTCTGACTTCTTAATAGTCTAAAAATTGAAGAATACCCTTTCTAGAGTAGCTTTAACAACCGAAGTATGCAATATTTCAAGAATTATATTCATTTTTAATATATGTACAGTGAGTACAAATCAGAAATGGAGATGACTTTCTAAGCTTCCCTTTTGTACATATTCATAGACGACGAGGAATTGTCTTTCTTCTCAACAATAACCCAATAATTTAACAAGATTGGGATGGATGAATTTTCCCAAGAATTGTACCTCAACCTGCACCGGTAAAAGAAAATCAATACTATAAATTTATTTATTTATTTATTTATTTATTATCAATTAATCATATAGATTCATAATTTAATTACTGGTTAAATATGAACACTGAAGCGTCTACACAAATTTGAATATTGTGGGTGCAATACTTTATAAATTTTTTAATGGTTATCAAATGCTAATTGCTAACCTAAGAGTTAATTAACCAGGATTCTGTCTTATACTTGATTTGGATTTGTTTGTTAATAACACTATTCAATAGAATAATAAAAGTCTTGAAAGTGTATTGATTTTCTTATTTTCAAAATAAGCTGTGTAATTGCCGCGTTCGTTCATATGAACTTGATTTAAAAAAAAAATTATTTGGCTTATTCATGGAATTGAACTGAAGGTGAGTTTCGGTTTTGTTGAATTCTTCGTGACGTTGAGTGAGTTTTCTGTTTTTTGGAGCAGCAATTTGGAATTGCATCCAAGTCTACATTTAGTACCGGCGGGAGGATACTTGATCGATTTAGGAGTTCTTTAACTCCAAAAATTGTTGAAGTTTTGATATGTGCACAAGATTGGCTTCGAAATGAAAATCTTCCCGTATGTGTTGAAGAACAACTGGATGAGCTAGAAATTTTTGAGAAAGGTATTAATTTTGTGAGATGATCAATTGAGTATATATAATATTATGTTATTTAAATTTTATCTAATTTCTATGAATTTCAGTTGTAACTTGTGTATTTCGAACTTGCCAGTCGTGGGAATCGGACAAACATAATAAAGTATCAAAACTGGATTGGTAAAATCAGGTATTTAAATTTTCTTTTTCTATATATTTTCAAAAATCGACTGACCGTATGCTTTGAATAGTGAATATTATATTTTTTATCATGCTTTTTTTATTTTTGTATTTTGGAGGAATGGGGCTGTTTGATGTTCATGATGGAGAAAGATGGGGGAATTTAATTTTTGATGTTGCTGTTGAAGAACGAAGTTTAAGGTTTTGGAGAAAGATGGAGAAATGTTGTGGAATTGGATATTTTGTCATATTTTAATTTCAAGTGGACTGTGGTTTGCTGGATTGTATTTTAATATGTATGAACTATGGACTCATCTCATTACTGTTTTGTATTTGGTTTGTTGTCGACTGTGGATTGTATTTGGTTTGTTGGACTGTACTATACTTTGTGCTTTGTATTTGGATTGTATTTGGTTTGTTGTATTCAGTCTATGTCCTTTGGAGCTGGTTGTTTGTGTCTAATAATAATCTCTGTCCTTACCTAATATTTTTAAGTATTTTAGTTTTGCATTTTCTTTTCCAGGCTGGCAGACAGAAAAAATAGGGGGAAAAATAATTTCATCAAAATTTCGGTTAAACGACAGAAACCGACCAAATTTTCGGTTCGGCCGAAATTCGATCTTACAGAATGATTCGGTCAGTTTCGGTTCCTGTGACCAGTATTTTTGGTTTTTTCGGTTTTTCATATTCGGTCGGTTCGGTCGATCGAACCGACCGATGCACAGCCCTAGTTTGAACTAAGTGTTCGTATATTAAGGTTGTTATTCAAAATTTTGGGGTTTTTGAAATTTTGTAAATGTAATAATTATTGTTTGTTCTGTTATTCACGATAATCATATTTAAAAAGTAGATGATAATGTATTATTATATTGTATGTTATATTAAATAATGTTCAAAAAGTGAATGATATTGTATTTAGTAGTATTTAATTAGGGCAGCACTCTATCAGGCCGGACTAACGGATCATCCGTTAGGCCAAAATTTCATATCAATACATCATAACACAAAAGTTAATACATTATAATGAAAAATCAATACATCATAGTTCCAATATATCATATTATAAAAACCAATACATCATAGCACGGATCATAGAGTTATGAAAAATCAATACTTTTGAGTACAAAAATCAATACATCATAATAGAAAAACCAATACATTATAGAATCAGGTCAGATGGTCTAACGGGTCATGGCCTGTCAATCTGGCCTAACACAAGTGTTTGTCATTTAATTATATATGTTAATAGAATAGTAAGTGACAGAGATTAGGTGAAAGAAGTTGTTGGTGGAGTATTTGATTTTTGAATTTTAGAACAAACGAGTATCCGTTATTCGAAATATCGATTCGGTATTTCGAGTCCTAACAAGTCCTAAGGCCTTGTTTGGTCTAAGACTGCGAATACCAGGATTAGGATTTCGAATCACAGTCCTCGTTTGTTATACGACTCTAATTTTCAATCCACAACCAACCATTTCTTACACCTAACCCCACACTCATCTGTTTTATCACATCATCATTATATTTAAAAATTAAACATTACTAAATACAATATAATAATACACTATCATCCACTTTTCAGACATGATTTGACATCAAATACAATATAAAAATACATTATCATCCACTTTCCAGACATGATTTGATATCTACAGTAAAAAGTAAGGGATTCTGAATCCTATAACAAACAAAAATTCTTATTTACAGAATTTAGAATACTCAAGATTATGAATATCAGAATTCAGAATCCCAACGAAACCTAATCCAAACAACTTAAATTATACTATGCACTCGGGTGCACAATGCATGGTGCACCCAGTTTCTACTTTTATATTTTGTATGATGAATATGTATGGTTGTGTAATGAATATGAATGGTATGTGAGATGAGTATGATTGTATAATATTGGTTTTATAAGGGAGAACTGAAAATTATATTTTATGTGTGACGAATCACTACAAAAAAACTCGTGGTAAAGTACTGACGGATTACCGACAGACACCAATTTCGTCGGTATTTACCGACGAATCTTAATAAATTAAAATAAAAATTACCGATGGATATTTTTTCGTTGGTAATTAATTTTATTAAAATAAGTAAAAATAAAAATTACCGACGAATTTTAGTCCATCGGTAAATTAAATTTTAAAAAAAAAATGGGAAAATTCCCAACTACTCCAAAAGAAGGAAAAAGATTCCCAACTAGTCCTATTAAAATAAAATTTCCCTAAAAATCCTAACATGCTTAGTGTAGACAATATTACCCCGTCATATTGCTACCCGTA
Source organism: Phtheirospermum japonicum (assembly GCA_014905375.1). NCBI lineage: Eukaryota > Viridiplantae > Streptophyta > Magnoliopsida > Lamiales > Orobanchaceae > Phtheirospermum > Phtheirospermum japonicum. The sequence goes on from BMAC01000010.1 coordinate 905,559, forward strand.
TGCCAYGCTAAAGAAATTTTCTCTTTCCTGTCAATCAACCTTAATTGATGCATTTTTACAAAAAAATTTATTTTCTCGAAATACAAGAAAAAATCCTGCCGCCCAGAAAATGGAAAGGAGAATTCGGAAAGTTAGAACTACTCTGCCAAAATCCCATACGGATTATTTTGATCTTCCGTCCATATCAAACCCCTCCCTGCGGAATTCAACGCTGYCGATACTTAAATTCCAAACTACAGACGGTCCAATTCGAATTCCTTAATTCGCGGTAATTGATCTCTGAAAATCACCTTGTAAACCCAAAAAATCGCACARAATCCCAGCCGTTTTGATTCCACAGAATCCACCGTATCCTCTGAATTTTCTRTTCCAAAATCAAATTCCACTTCTTGCGCCTGTGCGAGAGATTCGACTCTGTTCTGGGCGAAGCAATAGTTCGGGTATAAATAACCGTGGCCATATGAGGAGTAGGGCGGAGAGGAATCAACCTACCAAGTAAGTTTAGAATTATTTTGGATAAGCAAATTTTTCTGGCCCAACTTCAATTTTTATGGCGCAATTTTTCTTCGAAAATCGTAGGAGTAGATAGTTTTTCTTTTCAATTGATTTATTCTTGCATACTTCTGCTAGTGAAAATTTTGAATAATTAGAAACTACTTTCTGATTTCGCAATTGTAAACTAGTTAGTAACTTTGGTGCAGTTTGATGTTGTTGCCCCTTTTGCACAAGAAATTTTGGAACTGAGTTAGAAATTTATATTCTCAGTCTTCGATTGTTTGAGTAGTCTCGAATATCTGTCCTCATTTTAGTTTGGGTGATTATTCTGAATAATTACGAACTACTCTGTAATTTTTTTAGTCAGGGATTGAAAGAGTAGCATCTAATTTATGTCGTCGTGCTAGTTTGGGGGAGTCGTTTGAATAATTACAAACTACTCTGGAATATTTATAGTTTTGGATTGAATAAGTAGTTTCTAATATATGTCGTCGTGATAGTTTGGGTGAGTAGTTTGAATAATTACAAACTACTCTGTAATATTTTCAATTTGGGTTTGAATGAGTATTTTTCCAACAACCCCCTGTGTAGTTCTAATTTGGATGAGTAGTTTGAAGAATGTATGAAAACTCTGTAGTTCCCAAGAGTATTTTTGAACGTATGAAAACTGAGTTGTCCCTTTTTCACAAGAGAGTTTGGATCTGAGTTAGAATTTTATTTTCTCAGTTGGGGATTGAATGACTAGTTTCCAATATATGGCGTCGTGCTAGTTTGGGTTAGTAGTTTGAAAATTACAAACTACACTGTAATTTTCTTAGTCCGTGCCTTGAAGAATTTTACCTAGGGTACACGAGGAGATGGTTTGAAATGAGTAGTTTGAATAATTTTTGACTAGTTCCAATGTGTTGTGCTTCTTTGGAAGAGTAGTTTGAAAAATTACAAACTACTCTGAAATTTATAATAATTAACTGCCTAGTAGTTTGGAAATGTCTGTTATGGTTTTATGAATTGAACAAGTAGCCTAGAATTTTGCATAATTTGTATGGGATGAGTAATTTTGAAAATTATGAACTAATCTCACTTTATTTTTCAATTGATTTATTTTGTTATATTTTGATTTATTTTTGGTGCAGTTTGATGTTGTTGCCCCTTTTGCACAAGAGATTTYGTAACTGAGTTAGAATTTTACACTATCATTATTGGAATCTTTGTGTAGTTTCGAATATCTGCCGCCATTTTGAATTTGTTGAATCTTTTAAATAATTACAACCTACTCGGTATTTTTTTAGGCTGGGATTGAAAGAGTAGTATATAATTTTTGTCGTCTTGCTAGTTTGAGTGAGTAGTTTGAAATATTACAAACTACACTGTAATGTTCTAAGTCTGCTATTGATTGAGTGCTTTGTAATATATGTCGTCGCGCTAGTTTGGCTGAGTAGTATGAAGAATTACAAACTACTTTTTAATATTTTTAGACTGGGATTGAATGAGTAGTTTCTAATATATTTTGCCGTGCTAGTTTGGGATAGTAGTTTGGAAACGTACAAACTACTCTATAATATGATTAGTTTGGAATTGTATGAGTAGTTTCCAATACACGCTGTGTTGTTCTACCATGGATGAGTAGTTTGATGAATGTATGAAAACTGTGTAGTTCTAGTTTTGAATGTATGAAAACTGAGTTGTCCCTTTTTCACAAGAGAGTTTGGAACAGACTGAGAATCTTATATTCTCAGTTGGGGATAGAATGAGTACTTTCCAATATATGGCGTCGTGCTAGTTTGGGTGAGTAGTTTGAAAAATTACAAACTACTCTGTAATTTTCTTAGTCCGTGCCTTGTATGAGTAGTTTCCAATGGGTTRTGCTTGTTTGGTAGAGTAGTTTGAAGAATTACAAACTAGTCTGAAATTTATAATAATAAACTGCTTAGTAGTTTGGAAATGTCTTTTATGTTTTTATGAATTGATCATGTACCCTGGAATTTTGCATAATCTGGAAAATTATAAACTATTCTGTAATTTTCCTATTAATTGCCTTGAATGGGTAGTTTCCAATGTGTTTTGCTTGTTTGGAAGAGTAGTTTGAAAAATTACATACCACTCTGAAATTTATAATAATAAACTGCTTAGTAGTTTTGAAATGTCTGTTGTGTTTTTATGAAGTGAACATGTACCCTCGAATTTTGCATAAATTGTATGGCATGAGTAATTTGAAAAATTATAAACTAATCTCTCATTTTGTAATTAGGAACTACTTTCTATTTTTGAATTATATGAAATGTAATGTGGACTGAACAAGCTGTTTCCAACATGTTGTTGATGTAATTTGTAATTCACTCAGTGATTTATATTTATATTTTGTTTAGATATCATTTGTCGTTTTGTTTGTCGATATTATTTTCCTTCATATATATTGGAAAACTGTTAGTATATATTTAAAACTGTGCCTTTTTTTATTTTACCTAGGGTACCCGAGGAGATGGCYGCTTCAACAAAAAGCACGAAAAAGAAGGAGTAAGATACCTATGCTTGTTTGTTTTTCCACTCAGTTATTCTTATTTCATGAAAAGCGGTGTTATTTCAGTTGCATAATGTGTGATTTGTTTGCAGGCAATTCCGGTGCAGCATGTCCAGCATCGTCAGCGTATTTTCTGATTACTTCGACAAATTTAAGAATGAACATTTCGAGGTTATGAGGAAGACGCCTTTTTACAGGTTGTTCAAGT
>BMAC01000010.1:918733-999244 GCA_014905375.1 Phtheirospermum japonicum
TATCTATAGTGTAGATTGATGGCAGAAGTATGTCTATATGACTTACCATCAATATCCATTTGCAAACAAAACCAAGCGGATTTCTTATTTTATGAACTGTGTATTTGGCGAATGATTATTTGTTTAAAAGCTCATCCAGATAATCGTATGGAGTGGGAACTAAAAACTGATAGCGTGGAGATTGCAAGAGGTAGTGAAAATTGATTGCGTTAATTAAGCTTTATTACCATGCAGAAATATCAATCTATTTATTTCCATCCGGGTGATTTTTTTTGTCTATTCGTTTTATTTAGGGCAGATTTGTCCATATATTAAAGAAAAAAGACTATATGGGAAGTATTTGTCCTAAATAGGAATAAAAAGATTCGTAGGATTTTATGGGATATTGATTCTATAAAATATAATTATATGGGAATTTTCCCAAAAAAAATTATGTATGGAAGTGTAAAGCCCCAGCCCTACACCCATTAATCACATATAAATCCTCCCATTTAAAGAAAAGTTATGTATGGTGGTGTAAAGAGCCCAAGCCCCAGCCCTACACCCATTAATCAAATATAAATCCTTTCATATATCGTAGGGGGGATTCGAACACGCGACCTCTCGCGCTCCAAGCCTACTCATAACCGGCTAAGCTAACTCAATTTCTTGTAAATATTTGACATTATAATATATATACATACTTATGTTATATATAATAAATAATATAATTATAATATGTCTACATATATAATATATTTATATATAATTATATTATTACATATATATATATATATATATATTATATATATTATAAATATTGAACACGCGGCGAATTCGAATATTGACGCCAGCTATCTCCTTTTGCTCAAAGAAGGGGAAATCGGCATTTCTTCACAAATTGCTGCGAATCACAAAGAATTTGACATTCAGACTATTTCAATTGTTGGTAATAATGTTGCTCCTTGTCCGAATTCGGATCCTACAATGGAGCGCGAAATAAAGGTAAATGTTGTAACCGTTTCTTTGTGTTTCTATAGCTTTTTTTTTTACTGCATAGTATGTTTGTCCAAGGCTTGTTCGCTTATTCTTGTCACATTGAAGTTGTATGTGTTATGTGTCAAGATTAAAAAAGGTTAATTTCATGCTAATAAAGCAGGTAGCCAATAACATGATCTTTATCTGAATTTGAGGATACTTGTGTCTCCCCACAAGGAGAGTGGAAGTTTGGTTTCTTTACGATTCAATAATGATGTTTAAAATTCGACAACATTAAAGGTATGCTGAAAAAAATGAAATTGAACTTAAAGTCTGTAAGATTTAACTTCATCTTAGAACCCAAATTTGGAGTAAATTCTTTGTATTCGTTTCATTTCCCCAACAAAATGTCTGGATGCTAGAGTTTCTCCGAGTTTCATTCTCATTTTAGTACTCTAATGAAAGTTTATTTTCATCGTCTGTTATTTCTCTGCAAATGGGATTCTGATAATCCACCTTCTCTGTATTTGCAGTTGCATGAGTGTTATTCAGGGATGACAAGTGTAAGGTAAGAGACCACTTGAGGGACTGCCAGTATCATCGGAGCATCCTTTTTTGTTGACTGATCTAAATCCTAAATCTGTTCCCAACCATTTCGAGGTAATTACATTTTATGATCTTGTTTTCTTATTCTGCAATATTGGTCGAAAGTTGTCTCCTTAATGTCCACTCTGATATATGATTTTTGACAATGCATATTCTCCATTTTGGTTATTCTTTTCTATTGAGGCTGTGACACCCTTTTAATATGAGTTTGAATCTATAAACATACAAGTATGGGAAAGAAAAAGGAATAATATGTTGCTAGCATATGTAGAAGTTTATAATTTCATTTTGTTGTCCTTGAGTTGAAACATTTTTTTCCTACTTTGTAAGGTAAACTCCCTTTTCCAGCAAAAGGAAAAGGAAAAAAAGAATGCATATTGTTAGTCGATGTAGATCTAGCACTTCTCCCATATGTGTGAGAATATAGTGCATTCCAGATTCTAAATTTTCTGAAACTTTTTTATTTCATCTTTAGTTAATCCTCTTTTGCCGAACCATTAAAATTGAGTCATCTCTTTCTCCCTGGTCGCCCTTATTTGAGCAGGCAAGGCAACAGAGACAATAGTAGATAAAGTGGTATAAAAAGAAGAGGAATGTACAGAAGGTTCAGTTGCTCTGAGAGTATCTGAATATTAGTTGTAAAACTATTACTTTGTGTAAGTCGTACGTATTTCATTAATCAAACTATAGTTTGGTTAGATGAATTGTAACCTTGTAGTTTTGTTTAAGTTGTTAAATTATAGTTTGGTTAGATGGATTATTGGACAAATTATGTTCTTACTATTTGAACTTGATGAATTTTTGGGTGAGTTGTGTTCTTATTTCTTGGTTGGGCTATGTGAAATAAATCGGTTACAAATTTCCAGGTGTGAATCGCCTAAAACGGCAAAATTCAAAAAAAAAACGTAATCTTACATCGGTTATTAATTGACTGATGTAAGTTGATTCACATGTTGCATTGGCTGTTTAAATAACTGATGTGAAATCACCGATTTTACATCGGGTTTTATGTTTTTACATCAGTTTCTAGAGAAACCGATGTAGTATAATCCAGGCTTATATCGGGTATTTTATGATTTACATCGGTTTCTAAGTATAGCCCAGTCTTACATCGGGCATTTCATGTTTTATATCGGTTTTCATAGAGACAGATGTAGTACTCTCCAGTTTCATTGGTTCTTGAACCGATGTAGTATTGTGAGCATTTACAACGCTGGATTTCACATCGGTTTAATAACGATGTAAATAGATTAAAATAACCGATGTAAATGATATTTTCTATAGTAGTGCTCTCATTTTGTGAGTGTGTTTGAGACTTAGTCATATATATGTGTGATGAATATGAGTGGTCTTTGTAATTAATAATTAATATGGACAGAGTTGTCTATACTAGCTACCCAAGGCGCCTAGGGCTCCTGCAATTGGGGGACCAAAAATAGAGTTTTTTTAAAAGATGAAAAAGTGTAACTCATTTCTTTTCGGTGTTTCATGGAAGGTGGCTTAGCTCACTTATTAGTCAATTACCGAATAGGATTTGGAAACACTAAGGCAGTAACACAGAATTTATTAATTATTCCAAATTCAACTCTAACCTATTATTCAATCTGATTACAAATTCTAAAAGTGATAGAAGGAAAAAAGTGCACGATTACCGTTTGTTATTGACTTAGATTTCAAATTATTTATTGTGGGTATGTAGGTTATTATTATTTCAATTTTTTTATATTGTATATTATAGTTCCTAATCTTTGATTTCTTATTGTTCCAATCAAATTTATAAACTATATTTTCTTATTAGATATGTATCTTGAATTATGACTGACAATAAGAAAATTTTGAATTGAGGAGTTCAAAAAAGAAATAACGAGAGAGATTATCACAAAGTCTCTCACCAGATCTTTGGATGAGTAAGTAGAAATTACCACACATATAATTGAAGTACTATTGAATCCGTAGTTGACTACTTACTATACACATAATTGAAGTTGAAATGAGGAGACTAAAATTGAAGAGAAAACAATAACGGAGTAGAGAAGATAAATAATATTGATCATTTGGATGATATAACCTAGATATGAGTGGTGAAAATTGGAAGACTTGTTTGATCATAAAATATGGGATAATATTATGCCTAAAGAAAAGATTGATTTCTTGGTAAGAAAGGACCAATGAGAGCTAATAATGTCATTTATAAGTTGTTTTTTGGGAAGTTTGTTCTTCAAACAAAAAAGGACCTATAATTTTTTGGGAGATTTGTACCTTTCAATAATTTTTATTCATTAATAATATGATTGTTCATATGAGTACCATAGAAGAGTTAGTCTGCAGCCTCCTAATTCTTGGAGACAGCCTTGAATATATGTTTTGTTTGATGAGTTTTTTTGCAGTATATTGAGTTAAATGAAAATTGTGTTCCATGTATGATCAATATGACTTCAATGTATATTATGCATGGTTCTGAAAACAGGACCGGACCGAACCGGCCGGTTCGACCGGTTCAACCGCAAACCGGTTATCACACCGGTCCGATTTTCATGTTAAAACCTGCGTGCTTGAAAACCAGTACAAAACCAGTCAAATCGGTCATGAACCGGTTAGACTGGTGAACATGTACCGGTTCAACTCAGGTTTTTTGTTGTTTTTTAATTGCTTTTTTATTTTTATATTAAATAAAAATTGACTTTTTATATTGAATAAAAACTTACGGGATCTTATTTTTTTTATTTGGAGTACAAATAAATAAAGATTATGAATGTTAATTTTATTTCATTTTGGAGTTGTTGGACTTGGAGTGATGATATTAGACTTGAATTATTTTATTTGATTTCTCTTTATTGTAGTTAATTCAACTACATTTTTCCATGTTGTATTGTGGACTCATATTTATTCATATAGACTCTTTGAATTGAGATTTAGGAATTTTATAATCATGTTTTTATTAACTTAATTTATTTTATTTATTTATAACATATTTAATAGTGGTATATATATGTATATATATATATATATATATATATATGTGTGTGTGTGTGTGTGTGTGTGTGTGTGTGTGTGTATATATATATATAATTAAAATCGATCCGATCATGGTTGGACCTGTGAACCACTGAACTTATAGCTTTACCGGTTCGATGACCGATCCGATTTTCAGAACAATGATATTATGACTTATGTGTAAAATCATCATAAGTTTAAGTGGAGTAGAAAATGGTTCCACCCCATATTTTTCACACAAAACATCAACATTTTTCACACATAAAGTTAAAGTGGGAGTTGGGTGCATCATGCATTTGTGCACTCGAGTGCATGGTATACAAACTCATAATCATAAGTACACATATAAATATTAAGATTAAATTAATAACTTAATTTAGATAGGCTTACTATTACCCCGCACAAGAGTTCATTGGTCAAATATCGTTAAACTTGAGTTTGATTCGTTTACTTTAACGAGTATAACAAAATGAGATCAAATGAGTTTTTAAGTCGAACTCTAAATAGCTTATGAACAACTTGGTACATTTGAATCAGTAAACAACATCTTAGTAAATTATGATAGATTTTTTCTTGCAAATTATGGAGGATTTTGAAATAATAGTTCAAGTTCGATTTTCACAATAACTAGTATATTACCCGTGCGTTGCACGATAATTTTTTATTTTATTTTATATAAAATAAAAATAACTATTTTAAATATATTAAAATATTTAAGTAATTAATTGTATATATGTATACTTAAGTTATATATATAACCAGAGATAGTTTTTACCATAACCGCTCCCTATATACAAATTATTTAAATATTATTTAAAGATCGAATAGTATTAAAAATGATATAACCTTGTTCATAAAAGGATTGTTATTAGACGAAATGTAGTTTATAAATTATGAAAAATTTTCTTATACACAACATTTGTAGTTTTGTTACTGTGTTTATTCTCATCATCGTCAATCAATATTTTTAAACCCATACAATTGGTCACCCCTGATATAGCAACGTACTACTGACCATGACTGAAACTGAATTCATCAGGAAAAGTCCAACGTGAGAAAGAGATTGTCCTTAAATTTTGTTGATCATCATAGCATGTGACACTATTAGAGAAAATTCTCGTCGTTGGAACTTGAAAGGTGACCTCGGATTAGATAGTGTGACAGTCATTCTAGTGATGAACAACAATTCACCTGTATTACTTTTTTAAAAAATATTAGCCTATACAATAGATCGTCAAGTTTTGTAACAACCAACATTACACAACACAAGAGAATGATCGATATTTCTCAACATAAGTGGAATTCTAATCTTTAGTTTTAGCTCGGCAATCCATAATATTTAATGGTGTTCAGAAACTCTGGCGAATGGACATCCTACAATATGTCAAGAAAATTCTTACATAATTTAAAAAAGAAAATAATCCTACATAGTATTTTTTCTCTTTCCTACTTATCTTTTTTTCTCTCTCAAACCTCTCTTTTTATATACATAGATGATGGTATGCTTGATTGAGTTGATTTAAGCAAGTGATATTGATGGATGATAGTTGTTAATATAAAGCTAATTTTAAATTATTATATGAAAAATTAGTTGATTAAAATAGTTGGTTGAAAGTTGATTTATCAATGTACACAGCATATATAAAATTATGTGGATAAAATGCAAGAAAAAAGTTATAAATAAATATTTCCCTAAAATGATTAAAGAATAACTATAATATTTCTATAAGATATGTTAAAATAAATTTAAAATATCGGAAAATTTTAAAATAGTATCATCCACAATGATTTGTCAAAATAAAGGTGTGTTGTTGGATGAATGATCAATTTAATAATGATTTCTTAATTTTGAAATGAATCCAACACGTTTTCATTTGTGATGAAAATCAGTTGGAAATTCAGAACATTGAATTGTGCCTTCACCCAATTGGCATCCATTACATGGGATGGCAGAAAGATATTGTCATCTTAACCAAGAAAATAATATCATATTTTTCAATCTTTTATAATTCAATATAATTTCTATTCTATCTGCAATTTTATAAGAGAACAAAAATTAATAATAACTCTTTCCTTCTTCACTTCTTCACTCTTTCACATTTTATTAGTTCTTATATTAGGAAGATAAATTCTATTTATATCAGAGACATTCACACAAATAGCTAAGATGATATTTAATTTAGTGGCTACAATTTATCTACTAAAATCATGTAACTTATTATCTATTTCTCGAGAATCGTCTACTATTTTTCTTTCTCGAAGATATTTATATATGTTGAAAGAAAAACAAAATTAGTGTGCATTCATCAACAAGTAACTAATGGGGACTAGGTATTTATTATCTTTATGTATTATGAAAATATGTATTTAATACCCCTATAAAGGGAGTTTTTATGAATGAGAGAACCCTAATTTCTACCATTTTCCTTCCTCTCTCTCTTATGTCTCCTACTTATACTTTTCCTTTTACACGTTATCAGCACAAAACTCTAACCAAATGATCGAGAATAAGCCTCCATAACCAAAGCAACAATTATACAATTTCGTACGGCGAAAATTGCGTTGTATGTTTGAAAAATCGGTTTCTCGAGTTTCAACCGTTGGATCAACCTAAAGGTTTTACATAACCTTCCAGTTTGTATATATTATTCCAAACTTATAGTAATAGAATATGAACGGTGGAGATTTGCATATGAGTTCTGAAGAATCCGATAATAAATTGTGAACAGAGCTGATCCTGTTTCTCGAAACTGTCTGCCCGACTTATTTTAAAAATTCAATGACGCACAATCTAACCGTTGGATGGAGATGGATTTTGGATATGATATTCACAAGAAATATTGGTTAAATCTGAAAGGTGGATATCGGGTTTGAAGGCCTATGTCATCAGAAAGCGGACAAACTTATTGGAAAAATAAAATTAGGAAAGAAGTAACTCGAATTACTCTATTATTTATTAAATGCAACTAATATATATTTGTTTATATGGATATATGTCATGATATGTATTATTGGGCATTCTTATACAAATCATGTGTATGTATATATGTTACCTATGATTTTATGCACATGATGTTATGTACGATATTGACAAATATGAAATTTTGCAATACTTTAATGATATTCATAGAGTACATAATCTATTAGTATTTATGATCTTAGATGATTTCTAATTTAGAAATCGTAAATAAAGTTATTTACATGATTAGATGAGAGATTTATCATGATTTTACCAATATGTTTAGTTAATCATGAATTTCGATGAATTGATAGATTTCATGTATGTTGATCATGAATTTCGATTAATTGATAGATTTCATGTATGTTGATCATGAATTTCGATGAATTGATAGATTCATGTATGTTGGTAATTCTCTTCAAGTTGATTTTATAAACTACTTTCAATGTATGCATTATTGATTGTACATTTACATATTTTCATGATAATGAAAGTTCATGAACGATAAAGCATTATATAAATAAGTCTTGTGACAAAGTATATTCACATAATATTAAAGAAAGAGATATTCTTCAAATTAATTATCTAAAGAAACTGATTGAACTAACTCAATCAAAATACAGTTTAATATACTCAAAATAAATTGAGTATTACCATCATTGGTTTGATGTGGAAATTAGAAGAACTATAATTCCACAATAATATAATCCATCAACCCCCAATTGACAAAGAATCGTCAAACTTAATCAAAGTCAATTCTCTAATGAATTTGAAACTTCATATTGACCCCAAATCTTATATTGAAAACATATGTAGTTTCAAAATCTCAATAAACTATGGGATGTACTCTAAATGAATATTTTGGAAATTTTATGAAACACTTATTTCAAGCCTAAGAATTTAGTGAAAAGAAATTGGTTTGCTAGCTAAAAGGGTCAATGACTTTGATATGTTGCGACTAAAAACATGTCTTACCATATGTGAAAAAGAAAGTCACTTTAAATGACAATAATAAATTGAGAGATACGACCTCACTCTATTTTTTTCCACTTGAGCAAACATACAGATGCACTTGTATAATATTAATTATAATAATAAGTCATTGAGAGACATGACATTAATTTTCATAATACCAATGTTAGACCTCCGGATAAAGAAATTTCTTGAGGCTACCTAGGATCGATATGAATAGTGGAAATAACCTCAAAGTAAAGGGGAAGAGGCATGTTGATCCCTACCTATGTGGGAAGAATGAACCACAGGGTAAGATATGTAAGAGTTCGTGATATTTATTGGTCGTAGTAGAAGTCATGAAGGTTCTCCCAACAACATTGCTTAGTCAATGGATATACTCAATTTTGATTGATAAAATTTGTTTGTTTCATACTTTACAAAGAACTTGTGAAAGTATTATCAATCATTCACATTAGACTATTGTGTTTGGTTTTAAAGTTTATTTTGAGTTAGATTCATGTCATGTGACCTGATTTAAATTAATTATTATTTTATTAGGCTTATTGATAAATTTTACATTTCATTCTAAAGCATTGAATGTAATTGAGTTTATTTACCACACATTCACATATAAAGTTCATGAAGAAACTATTAGATATAATGTAACATATCTAGTAAAAAATATTAGAATGAAAAGTATTTTGTTCAAATATCTCTGTAGAATGTGAGAGTTTGTCGAGGAATAGACAATTATTCACTTAATTGATATTTATATGTGACAAAGTCTTGATACCTGGTGGCACATTGATTAAAGTCATAAAAGCTCGGTATGGACCAAGAGCGAAGCAAACCTTGTTAAGTTTGATGATATTCATGTTGATGATTATCACTAATTAAGAAGTACATTATGAGAATGGAACTATACGTTTAATTTATGGTTTTAGAGTCAATCTAGTAATTTTACTTTACTACTTTTTGATCATTGAATCATAAGATATGGCGAACAAAGAACTTTTGGACACTGACTCATTCAAGTTTTAACACGACTGACATGGATTCTTTGGTCATCGTGATATGATGGTCCATATTATAAGAAACTAACATTAACATCTTTTATTTTGAGTGAAACACAAAACGAGATAGAAACTTGATGCACAGTATAGTGTCGAACTAATGATGTTACATTAAAGCTAGTGCATTCTAAAGTACTAGGAGCACTACATACATTCATATCTCAAAGATACATCACTCATTATTTCAAAACTTGTTCATTAGCAAAATTGTATGATTGAGACATGCATATGCTAAAGATACAAAGTATAATATTTCATTCTTATAATCGATAATTGGTGATACATGTGGACATAACCATTCAAAATACAGATCATTCAAGTATTTTATAGTTTTTGTCAATATTTCAGCACGTATTGTCCATAAAAATATTGCATTTGAAAAACTTCTAGCACATTTAATATGATTGAGGACTCACCACCCTTAATGAAGCACCCAAACTCATAATGCTGGAGAGTTTACATCAAAAGTACTTGATGTCTATTGCATTTTAATAAAGATCGATGTACTGGATCTTGTATCCTAATGTGCATATACAATAAGGTCTCAAAGAAGACACCGTCAAAAGGAATATAGATGGTGACTAAGACAATATTTATGTGCACTCATTTGTCTTTACACAGGCTATGCAATATTGCACGCAACTCTTACTTATTCGTTTATGAACCCCTGCTAACCAGATATTTTGCGTACCAGTTGGTAACTAGATATAAGCCTGATAATTCATATCTACAGTGTTATGCAATATTGCACGCAACTCTTACTTATTCGTTTATGAACCCCTGCTAACCAGATATTTTGCGTACCAGTTGGTAACTAGATATAAGCCTGATAATTCATATCTACGCATATTTGATTAAGCAGTATATGTGCCTATTGCGCCCCCACAGTACATTCATATGGGTTTCTAAAGACGATTAAGTGTTTATGTTGGATACGAATCTCCAACAGTCATCCGTTATTTGAAACCTTTAACAGACGATCTCCTTATCGCTAAATTACCGAATTTATCACTCAAATGAGACAATCTTCCCGTCGTTAGGGGAGATAAGAAAAAGTATTTTCTAATGGAACGACAGGAATAGTTTCATACTATGTCTCATTATGATACCCGTAATTCACAATGTAACGTGAAAATAAAGTAAAGTGAACAATTGATCTTCAAAGTACAGAAGACTCAATTTATAAAGTGACAAGATCATATATATACCAGCTGCAAATGTGTCTGCAAGGTTAAAGACCCCATAAGGGGCACAATGTCACTGATTAAGACATTGCAACCATACTTAATGGAGGTGTGGTTGAGGTCGTGACTCCCAAAAGTAACAGGGGGAGGTCACTTGGTTCGATCAATACTCGCCCAAGGAATAAGAGTGCATGTATGACACAACTTTAATTAATCATCAATGAAGATAATGACTCTCATGAGATTATCTCTGATTATACTTATGTCCATGAATCATTACTGGAGGACGCTCTGATGTTTAATATGATTACAGAGAATAAAGAAATTCCAATGTACAATGTGAGTTTATATGAGTTGATGGAAAGATCTTCCACACACATTGATGATATATCGAACCACGCTCTATTGAAATGTCAATATTGAGCAAATTGACTTAATTCTAAAGAATCAATCCAGGTAGAACTAAATTCACTGACAACAAGATAGGTGTTTGGTCTGGTAGTACTAACCTCACCAAGTGTAAAGCCTGTAGGATATAAACAAAGTTTTGTCAGAAAGCGTAATGAGAAAAATAAAGTCATGAGATGCAAAACTAAACTTGAAGCACAAAGTTTCTCACAAGGCCCTGGAATTGACTATGAGGATATGTACTCTCTCATCATAGATGTTATAATTCTAAAGAATGAGAATGCATCTATACCTGTGGTTACATCATATCTCTATGGGGATCGTGATTTAGAGATATATATATACGAAAGTGCTTGTTGGTGTTTCATTTCCAAGGCAAGTGACTCTAAGCCATGGAGTGCATTTGCAATTAAATTAAAACACTCACTTTATGGATTGAAACAATCCAGATAGATGTGGTATAACCATCTAAGTGATTATTTGATTGGGAAAAAATAATCTATGCTCTTGACTATTTATAAATAAAATAATTTTCAAATTTGCGATTATGATTGTATATGTCGATGAAATGAACATAATATACACTCTTAATAAAATAAGAGATATCGCTAGTTATTTGAAATTTTAATTTGATATAATGCATCATGGGAAAACTTGGTCATGTTAAGGTTTTAAACTAAAACCGAGTTTGTGGAATACTAAATTCTACAGTTTGCATATATCCAAAAGATGATCAGGCAATTAAATATGGATAAGTGCAATATGTTAGCACTCCTATGATTGGTCAAAGTGAAGATATAAGGAAAGATCAATTTTGTCAATGGAATGACAAAGAACTGGTGGTAGCTGAAATTCTCTACCTACGTACAATATGCGCATTATTGTACCATTACTAATACAATTGACCAAATATTACTTTCTCAAATTGTTATCTTGATTTAACTCAAGAAAGAGTAATGTCACTGGAATGGAATTAAAATGTACATTGATACCTAAAAGAAACCATTGACGCGAGTTTATTTTTCTCATTCATAAATATAATTGGAATTGCAGATGGTCTTGTAATCCCTATATAGAAAATGTTGAGTTTACTTCCTACTGTGAAACACCAAATAGTATCGTTGATGTTGGTTACTCATTCGATCCATGTAAAGAGATCATTATCATACATGTAGTAGTTCGTGAGTATCTAAGATAAATATTATGATCATTTATATATTTGATAATAATGGCTTGAATTCTATCACTGAAAAAAGTGTGATAATACGAATAATATCACCACAACTCTTCTACAACCAACAACTATGCACTTTCTCAAGAATCAAGTAAATTACGGAAGTGGAGACTTTCAAAGTTCTCTTGATAGATGTACATATCAGAGAGAGGTGTACACTTTAGGGGAAGTCTCAACATAAGTGTGTTGTACTCTTTTTCCTTAGGCCAAGTTTTATTTTTTCCATTGGGTTTTATTACTTGGCAAGGTTTTAACGAGCCAACAATAAAACACCATTTCACCCTTTGACTTGGCACAAAGGGGAGTGTTGAAGAAAAAACACAATTAGTGTGTCTTCGTCAACAAGTAACTGATGAGTGACAATTTAGGTATTTGTTATCTTTATGTATTATGAAAACGTGTATTTAATACCCCTATATAAAGGGAGTCTTTGATGAATAAGAGAACTCTAATTTCTACCGTCTTTATTCCTCTCTCTTTTATGTCTTCTCCTTATACTTCCTTTTACAAAGCTCAGAACTCATAACTGCAGTAACTCGTAGCTCAACTCTAGCTCAAACGCTGAACTGAACGTTCTGGTGAAACTTCAGTTAAGTTATGTTATAGAAAAAAGAGGATTCTTGCATTTTTTTTTTCCCTCCTGCCGAGAAAGAAAGCATTCATTTTTCAGGCCCAGCTCTTTTTCTCAAAAGACTTCAATTGGTACGCGCAAGAAATAGGTCAATTCCGCGGCTTTTTGTTCAATTTCTCGCGGAGTCAAATTCTCATCAGTACGGGTCAACGGAATAGCCCCACGGCCTCGGATGTCCATATAAAGGACACGACGAACATAAATACCCTCTTTAACTTCTATTCTAACGGATTGAATATCTTTTATAAGGAATCGGAGGAATATACGACGATTTTTTTCAGGAAATCCCCAACGAAAAATACTTTTTCAATAAAATCATCACGCAGTAAATCAACAAATAGAATAGAATTCGAATAGAATATTTAGAAAAATGGGGAAATAGGCGGGTAGCGGGAATCGATTCGAGATCTCACTATCAACTTCTTGGCCTAAAAAAAGTAATCTTTCTCGATAAAGTCGGTTGAGTAGGGTAAAATTGTATCCCTTAGGAACCGTACATGCACCTTTTGATGCATACGATTCAAAGAAATTGCGAAAAAAAGAATCAATGGCTAGATTCGAACCCCCTTTCTTTTTCTATTTAGAACAGGATTTTTCTATATATTTTTAAGATTTTTTGTTAAGAAATGTTTAATGATAGGAGAAGCAAAAGTAGTGAGTGTTCTTATATAGAAACTTAATGAAAAGAAAAGGTGAAGTATTTGAAAAATAAATACTTTGAAATTAGCTTTTGAATATAATAACAAAATCATTATTTAATTTATTAGAGCATTTTTAGTGCTAATCTTTCGATGTCAAACAATTTTTAACACATGTCAATCAAAGAATATAATGCCTACCCACATAAAATAAATGTTAGAACAAATTTTGGTTTAAAAATTATCTCCTATTCTTAAAGTCAATAATATTAATTTTGTACATGTGATATTTATTTTTTAATAAAAAATAATTTTATATATATATTATACAGATAAATTTGACCAAACCAAATAAATCGAAAAACATCTTTTGCCCACATTTTTTATTAAGCCCAATTTTGTGACTTAGAGAAATTAATAAACAAATTGAAAGAAAAAAAAAAGGAAATACAAAAAGGGTAAACCACCCAAGAACAGAATTTGAAGTGAGTCGAACTGTTTATCAAAATCCCATTTCCATAACCCTAAATCAAGGCGAAGAAATGAGTGAAAGGCCGGTGCCCAGAAGAGAGAGCCCGTGGGGATTGTCCGAGGGCTATCATAAGGAGCCCAAAGCCCACCGATGCAATGATCGAGCTGAAGATGTCATCTATGTGAGCAATTTTTTTCCCTTTTTATTTTTTTCAATTTTTAATGGAAACCCGATCCTTAATTACAATTTTCTGTTATAATTTTGAGCAACGTAAAAGCTTGGCTGTAAATGAATGTTTTCGCCTTTGGAAATCTGTAATCAAAGTAATTGGTCCATTAAGAGAGATGAGTTGTAACAAGGAAAATCGATGTTTTTAGGTGGAAAGATACATAATTGTGTATTTTCAGAATCCCAGATGATATATACGGCCGATGCCAAAAACTACTGTGATTGAGATAAAATTGATTTATCAGCTGGAAATAGATGTATCTATTTTACTGTGTAAGAAGCCCTTTACTGAGTTGTAAGCATTTTGGAAAACAAAGATTGCTTTGCAGTAAATATCTACTCAGCCAGGTAATGCTAATTTGAATGCTTGTAGAGAGATTGCAGTAACTAATATTAAGAATTAGTTTAAGTGTGTCGAATAATTTCTTGGAATGTCCACAAATGATATCAAGTCATTCTTGCAGCTAAATTCTGTTTGTTTTGTTAACGTTGTCGATAAATAGTGAAGTGATCATTGTAATATAATGGAAACTTAACCGATTGCAAAGCTGACACCCACACCGTTGTTAGGTAAATGCGTTTTTGAGCACAAAATAATCATGTTTCGTCTTTCTATTAACTAAGTTTTACCAACAAATCTGTTGCTTTTTAGAACTCGTTGTTTAATGTTCCTGATTAAAATATAGTAATTGTTTCAAATGTTTGGGTGCTGATTATTTTGTAGGCATTTTTCGAAGGCAACCCTTTTAAAACAGTTCCAGGGCCTTTCAAGCTGTTTTATCAGTGTATGCGTTCCAAACCTGGGTATGTTAATCCCGAACTCTTTTGCTTCTCGTATTATTCAACAGTTCAAGATACTTAAATATTATGAATCTTTGATACAAAGCATTATCCCCTAACACATCTTTAAGAATGTCCTGGAAAATATTTACTGAGCTTACTTGCTAGGACTAAATAAATTAAAAAGAGGCATGAAGAGAGGCATGATCAATTTTCTTCGACTTTTGCTTTGGAAATACAATAATGAATCTTTTGTGTCCTTGTTTTTCCAATTAGATTATTTGCTGAAAATTCGATTGTTGAATTGTTTGTGCAGGGAAGAGCCTACTCAGCCTTTCTTCTACTTGGAGCTGGACCCCCCGAAAAGAGAAGTAAAACTTGAGTAGAGCCTTGGGATTTTATGTACTCATGTTCAACAAGTGATCTGAAAAATGTCTCGTTATGTCCTCTATAATGTTATAATCTAGTTGTTGTCGAAAGTGACCTCTCAGCAGAGTGGATGGTCTCGATCTGTTTTCTAGAATAAGTACGAGATCAATATTTCCTTTTGGATGCTGCAATGTTTTTCAGGAAAGATTGCAAATTTTGTATTCCTGCAGTTGATAATTGTGCTTCAAAGTCTATGCTCACTTTAACCCTTTGTTTGGATCTGGACTTTCAATTATGTTTGAACACTACTGTTCTCAGAAATGGTAGCGCATGATCATCCTGTAATATACTTAGAGAACACATCTATAAGTACACCACCAAGTGTTTTTCATGGGATATTGTTGTGCATATGAGAAGTAAAACAGGAATACAAAATAGTATAAGATATGAAAAAAAAAAAAAAAAAAACTAGTTTACTATAGTTCTTTTTCCATATTAGGTCTCGCCCACGGTGAAACGGATGTGAGACAAGAATTGCTTTAAACACAAGTTTAACACTTTTATTGCTTTATGTAATGCATAATTAAAATAATCTTACCAAAAATGTGTTTATTTATGTTTAAAACATATTACTTTTTCGATTAAATGTATCATAGTCTGACCGTTAGACTATATTCTCACTCAAGTTTTTGAGCTCCTTTCAAAGCACTCTGCAGTCTGCACCAACTAGTTTAACCTTTCCACAAACACCAATTAATCTTCCCCAGTAAACATTCTTTCAAAGCCTTAGATCAAATTTAAGATTTGAAAAGAAAAAGGTTATAAAATTGTATGAAGGTTATAAAATTGTATAAAGAATAAAAGATATGCGCCTCTCATAGATTTTTTTCTCAAATATTTTTCAAATTGTAATAATAATAACTACTTCCTACAGACATCCCCTATTCAGGGGATCATATTCGTGTATTACTAACTACGGTTTTACAATTTCTTAGCATTACACATGGAAAAATCACACGAGGCCTCATACTCCAAACGCCATTTCATCTAATATGTCGAACCATCATGTGAACACCACGTGTATAATCATTACATCTCAACTCCTCTGCCCTTCGGAGCTTTCGCTCGTGGTGGAAAGCCTCTTCGAATCCACACTCTTCCTCCTAAGCATATCCTTAATTTCAGCTTCCTTTTTATCCACAAAATCAATCATATCCTTAAAGCTCGCGGCCCGCAAGCTTCGCCTGCTGGGCTGCGCGGGCTCAGCCCGCTCGACGCTGGGCTGCTCCAGCTCCTCCTCCGGACTATATCTGCTGTACTGCAAACAAACTCTGCAGAAAAAGACGGTGAGTGCGAGAAAGCAAGCGACCCCGCATAAGAGAAACATGCCCCAGAAGCTCTTGAGCGATAGCCGGTTGTCGTCGACCACATCGGTTTGAGTCGAGCATCCAGCGCGCGAGAGCCATTTATCGTGGATCCTTTGAAGCTCTCCGTTTTCGGATAGTTGGAGGACGGCGGTCGATAAGTCCTCTGCAAGCGGAGAGTCCCTTTGAAACGCCTGTGGGCAGCATGAATTTGCAAGACGGGTAAGGGTAGCACAAATATTCAACTTGTGTACACCCGCCTAACGGAGTACATTCCGTTGGCAGGGCCCAAATTTTGTTTTTTAGGGTTCTTTTTTTAGTTTTTCTAAGGGTTTTCCATATTTTAGGGGTTTTTTATTATTTTGTTTTTTAGGGTTTTTACGGGTTTTTATCTTATTCCCCATTTTTTAGTTTTTTTTTTCTTAGTTAGCTTAGATTTTAAAGAGTTTTTGTTTTTGAAATATTTTAAATTTAGTTTTGGGGACCTGTCTAATGGTTAGGCTGCCTCATAGGAGTCTCAAATGGTTCAATAAAGAAATTTACGTTTTGCAAAAAATCATGTAACTATATAAACATCTCAAGTCTCGTCCTGCAAAATACACTGTTTACAAAATAGTCCTGTAACTATATAAAAATTATATTTTTGGTTCTAATTTCACCAGATTCAATCACGTACGCGCACGTGAGATTCTCAGCTTCCGGAGAAATTAGGATCTAAATAGAGATTTTTATATAGCTACCGAACTATTTTGCAAATCGTGTATTTTGCATGACCGAAATCGAGATGTTTATATAGTTACAAAACTATTTTGCGAATTGTGCATTTTGCATGACAATTTTAGCACTGCCCTAAAATAAGGGGGGTGGGGGTGTTTGCATAAAAAAATAACCCTTTTTTTTTGTAATTAGGTTAAACCCAAGGGTAGTTTTGTAATTTACTCATAATATAATAAAGAATACTTACAAATCCCCATCCACTCTTGGTGAACTCGCGTCCCACAATGCTGAAAGTGCACTTCGTGTTGGACAAAAACAGCTCGATGTAAGGAAGCTCGTCAACAATGGCGGCAACACCACCGCCATTCGGGCCTCGTTCAAGGGCCTGAGCATAGTCTTCTTGAGTCTTCAATATCTGGAGCCTCGATTCTGCTATGTTCAGCTCGTTGATAAGATATTTATACGCAAACGATCCATCCTGGATGCCTATAGGATCGGAACTCGAGATCAACGAGTCTATTCCTTGAACTCGCGAAGAAAGTTGTTGCACCGTGAGGATCGATGTCAAACTAGCTGTGTAGCTCGAGTTGATAATTAACACCACAAAAAGCCAAAAAATAAGCACAGCACGTCCTAAAGTGCTCACTGTGTTTTCTCCTGCAAAAAAGTCCATATTATCGATAAGTTTGAGACTGGAAACAAAAAATTATGACAAAATCGCAGGTAAAAGAGAAAAGTAAGCGAACCATTTATAATTACTTACTGTGTGAGAAAAACATCGTCGAGAAACTAAACCTGAAATAGTAAAATAAATTAGTTGGAACATCAATGTATTCAATTATTAATTGCAATATCTAGATGTGCATTAAAAGTAGAGCTGTCAATTTTCGTACCGGGCCTGGCCCTACAGTTTTTAAGCCCAAAAACCGGGCCAGTTTGGCTCGGTGGCTCAGGCAATTTCCTGCTACCTTCATACACTTAGGCCAGACCCAGACCATGAGAATGCCGGCCCAAAGAAAGAATTGGCCCAGTCCGGCCGTTTTGACAGCTCTAATTTTGAGTACATAAATATGTCTAATGATTTTTTGCTATAATCAGAAATCTCATCGATTTTTCATTGACAAAACAAAGCAACTATTTTTTGTCTCCAAAATTCATGTTCTTGAATCGTTTAATTGCAATTTTGGTCATGTAAGTGTTTCAAGGGTGGCAATTAGTACCAATAATTTTTTATAATTGGCACATTGAGGACAAATTCTTTCTAAAATCCGAATATTCACTGTAGATTGGGATTTTTCGAATTTCCGGCCAAAATCGATGAGGTGGCGTCTAGTAGTTTTTTGTTTTTTTTTTTTGCCTTGTGGGGACGTTGAAATGGACGACTAATCCACATCACGAATGCCTAACCAATGGAAGGCTAGGGGTATTATAGACATTTAACTAGCTTGATGTTGAACAGAAGCGGAAAAAACTAACCAAAAAACAGTTATAAGTTGTTGACGCGGAGAACCACGAAACTCGGTGTTGATTCGATGCTCAAGAATCCAAACAACAGTCCCCACAAAGAGAAAGAAAACCCCCGTCACGGCCCACATTTGCCAAGTAAACGGCTTAAGAAAAGCCCACGGGCTCGATTTCACCTGCCTGACGGGTGCCACCACAACAAGCCCAGATTCCAGATACGGCTGCGTAAAGTCCACTAACCTCGTTCTGTTTGTCGTAATCGTCACATCCCCAACAGCCGCATCATATTTCTATACAAAAAAATGTATATATTAAAAAACTAAAAATATATTCTCAGGAAAAAAAATGGAAATATAAATGCTCACATTTTGAGCAACACCATTCACAATATTGTCAAACGAAGGGTTTCTCAAACCGTCCCCATACAACACGTATTCGTGAGGAACGGGATAAGGCAACAAAGCAACCGCAGCTTCAAACACGTCAATGCAAAAGCCTCTCGCCCCCAAAGGGCCTTTATCCTTCGTCACAAAATCGGGATAAGTAACCCTATAAGGCACCGCGATCTGCATGGGCTTCCCATTATTCGGAAAAACCCATCCCTTAGGCATCGTAGTAGTTTCGCCGGGCCATATAACGCCATACAATTGTTGACTAGCGGTCGTAATATTCGGTGGCTTCGAATATAAACTCTCCGGAGGCACAATCGACAGACCCGAGTGGTTCGACCAATAACCGACCCTCCGAAAACCGGTCCCACCAAAATTCAATATATCAAAAGCCGGCCGAATTAGATTTTTCTCCGAATCAAACTGGATTTCACCGCTCAGGCCCGTGAAATTCATTTTCATAAGAATCCGAAGCAAACTTTGACCTTGGTCGAAAACCCGAAGGGACGTAAATCTCGGGTCATCGGAAAAGCTGATATTTTCACCGCTACTGAAGAAAAAATCGAGCGATCGGGCTAATAGCCAAACGGAGTCATAAGCAAATAAAGCATAGGAATTAAATTTCCGGGTTCTTGTATTCTTCAATTTTTCCCAACGAGAACTAAACCTTTTTTTGTTTTCCGAATCGGGAGTATAATGCCGAAACGCGATAACCCCTTGTATAAGATCGCTCGTTTCTTGACCGACCGTCTCTGACGAATCAAGAATCGAAGGAAGCCAATCCGTAGCTATCCAAACATAGCCTTTAATCATCATCCCAAGCCTCTTCGCAACCGAAAACACATCAAGGCCCGAATCGGGATTCACATGCACGACGAAAACCCGAGACTCTAACAAATTTACTTCTACCAGCAAGCTATCGATGCTGCTTTTATTAGCGCCAGGTGTCAGAGCCGCCTTGTAAGAAATCTTGGCGCGATTTTCGGCGAGGGCGTCACCTAAAATAGAAACCCCATTTCTGCCGTAATCGTCGTCGACGAAAATGGCAACTATTTCCCGCCACCCAAAATAGTTGACCAGATCGGCGATTGCGTGCATTTGGAAATAGTCGTTTATGGTCGTGCGGAGGAAGAAAGGGAACTGGAGAGCCGAGAGAGTGGGGTCTGTTGCCCCGAAGGATAGAAGGGGCACGTTTAGTTCGTCTAAGATGTTGGAAATTACATGGGCTATTCCGGAGGATTGTGGGCCCAGCACGGCAACAACTTCTTTGCCCATTAGCTTCATAGCTACACAAAGTAAGGACGACCTGTCAAAATTTCCTCGTCTTCCTTACTTTTTTCCTAGATATAGAACACTAATCGAAACTGGAAATTTTGAATAATATTTAAATTTTTTAATTCTACCTACAAATTTGAAAATTTGAGTAATATTTCACTTTCTTAATTCAACAAACAAAGTAAGTGTATAAGTACGGTATAAAGTTATCTGCATTTTGCAAAATGTATTTCGTATAATTCGACTGTAGCAACAATACAATTAGCACATTTTTGCAAGTCTGGACAAATATTAAAACACTATAATTAATACGAATTTTGGAAAATAAGCTAAACAAGAAATAAAAATACCAAAATAAGAAATCACATCATATACTGGGAAAATTACAAAGAAAATAATGAGGCATAAAAGCAAATAAAAAGGGAAAAGAAACCCAGTCACATCAAGAACTCCCATTTCAATATTTATCCTAAAAGACAAATAATTACTTAATCTTAAGAATATTTAATCTCCACCCAAAAAATTAATAATAAATCAAAAAGTACCTTCAACTGTTCCAAGAAACCCACTGCAATTAGTGTCCTGCACTATAAGATTAAGCCTTTTGTCCTTCAAAGTGTTATTATCAGAATTAACATCATCAACTGCAGCAAGAAGAGCTGGGCCAACAGACCTTCCAATAGCTGAATTAAATGTGAATAAAGAACCAACATTTATCACTGCAGAACTGGCATTCCTAGTGTCGCCAATGACTTCTGTAAAAACCCATATACAAGAAATCAAGAACACAAAAGCCCTCTTCATATTGACTTGGGCCTCCATTTTTGCTGGAAAACTAATGATTCAGCAAATTGAGAATCTTGAAGTTTTACTTCACCATTTTTGGGAAGAAATCAAGAACCTGCTAAAGAAACCTCAAAAGCCAACAATGATTTTGGGAAGTCAGAGGTTTAAGATTTTATTATTATTATTATTTGTTATTTTGGATTACACAAGTAAGAGAAGAGTAACTAATAATTTGGAAGCACTAATAATTGATTGGCTTAAGGCTTCAAAACCACAAATGAACTTATGAAGATACGGGTGGGTGGGGTTTTAGTTACGGACAGCAAATGTCTTCATACGTGAACTACACCTACGCACGAAAACACCCCAAAATTTTATATTTTATTTCAAGGTGTTTTTATAAATTTTTTGAATATTGTGTTAATGTCCGACTCAAATTTTTAAATACACGTTGAATGTTTGAATTTTTATTATTTTCTTTGACATTTATTAATTTTTAATGAGTACAAAATTTTTATCCTAACAATATTCAAAAATTATGTA
Organism: Phtheirospermum japonicum; assembly: GCA_014905375.1. Lineage (NCBI taxonomy): Eukaryota > Viridiplantae > Streptophyta > Magnoliopsida > Lamiales > Orobanchaceae > Phtheirospermum > Phtheirospermum japonicum. The sequence continues at coordinate 940,759 of BMAC01000010.1, forward strand.
TTTGAATATTATGAAATTAAAAATATGGAGAGTACTCCTAAAAGATCGGGTGTCAATATATCTGCTCTATAAATAAATAATAAAAAATAATTGTAGACAACAAAATGGGCATAATGTTTTGTTAATACTCCGTTGTCAAGTTCATGACCTCGTAGATGTCATTAGTGCTGCTAATTAAATCAAATTTTAAATAGGCGAATTAGATTTTTGATTGGAACAATCAGTGTTCTAAAAATCGCTAGGCGTCAGGTCAGCGCCTAACGCCTAGGCGGGGTCTAGGCGGAGCTTAGAATTTGAGAATAAATACTCTGATTTATAACTTTACATCCAACAATTTAATAGTTTGACATAATACCTGCTACACAATAAAGTTTATGACAATTCAAAACTAAAAATAATAATCAAAAGTTACAATTCATAAGTTAGCTATTATTCGATTCAAAGTTCAAAACAACATAAATTCATAAGTTCATTAGTTAAATAAAAATACCATAGCATATATTACAAAATCAAAATAATCAAAAAATAGGCCAAAAAATGACGTCGTTTCAAGACATGATTTTTTTTATAAAAAAAAAACTAGCCTGACGCCTAGGTGCCGACTTGGGCCCCGAGGGCGCCTAGGCAGCGCCTGGGGCTAGGGGTGAGCGGAACCGGGTACCCGGCCATTTTCCTTGGAACCGGAACCGGAACCGGTTGGAACCGGGTCCCAAAAAAAAGAACCGGTCCCGGAACCGGTACTAGCCGGGTCCAAAGTTTTTGGAACCGGATCCGGTGGGTACCGATTCCGAACCGGGTACCCGGTTTTTATTTGAGTTTTTTTTTCAAGTTTATAATAATAAATTTGCTAAATTTCATATACTACATGTCATTAACACCCTACTATATTGTGGTATTGTCCAAAATAAAGTGCACAATACATTAATATTTGCTTCCTCCTATTTACCAAAAGTAAGTGTACAATATAGAAAAAATTTTAGTTTCCTACTACATCAATTATATAATATTACAATACCAAATTTTATGAAAATAAATCTACAAATACATAATATAATAAAAAGTTCATAACATTCATTAATATAAAGTTTTCAAACTTATTCATAATAAGAGATTACAAATCAACAAAATACATAGAAAATCCTCAAAATACATTTAAATATATTAAATATTAAAGATTTGGTACCGGGTACCCAGTTTAGGAACCGGTACCAGCGGGTACCCAATCCCGAAACCGGTCCCACCGGGTACCCAGTGGATACCGGGTCTCGAAAGTATGGACCCAAAACCGGAACCGGTTACAACCGGTTCCAATAATCTGGAACCAGAACCGGTACCAACGGGTCCGGTTCCGGGACTTAACCCGCCGTGTCCTAAGCAGTTCCGGGACCGGGACCGGGTACCCGATATTTTTGCTCACCCCTACCTGGGGCGCCCGACGATTTTTTTGGTCGATTTTTGAAAATCGTAGGCAAATTAATGGCACCTAATGCCTATGCGGGCGCGTAGGCCGATTTTTAGAACAGAGGGAACAACTATCAAATCATTTATAATAATAAAACTATTTTGCCTAGAATTGAAGCTTATGATGTTGGTTAGATTTTTATTTTACTTATTTATCTGTTCAACTATGTCCAAGGCCTGACAAAAATACTTGTATCCACATGGGTAATGGAATGTGACAAAACATAGATAGTAATAAACATAATAGAATGTAATTTAGAATTTTATAAATTCAGAGCTTTTTAAGTACCGCACGGAAGCATCTACACACATAAAAAAGTTATTAGCTAATCATTAAAAGAACTTGTTTAATGTGGTGCACATGGATAAACTAAATAAGTGATTGGAATAATTGCCATTTATAACAATCTAATGGAGTAAGAGCAAACTAAAATAAGAAAGGGTCTTCTTGCAAGCTAGGAAAAGAATGATTCTTTGTTGCCTGTTCTTACTTCATCAGTACCATTTCACTTTAATTAACAAAAGTGAAATTTGTTTGTTAAATACTTCACATCTCCTTTTTTTCAATATTACTTGTCCACTCGTTCCAATATAATTTTATAAAGTTAAGTTATTATTTTAGTTAGTATTTTTCAATTATACCTTTTTTAAATTTATTACTGTCAATTAATACTCATAAAAAATAATATTAAAATTAGTATATTTGTTAATGAAATAGTAAGATTTTACATTATAATCATCAATTTTCTATTTATCTTTAAAAAAAATAGTATTTCAATAATATTAATTAAGAGCATATAAAAATAAAAATTAATGATATATTAAATATGATAATTGACTATCTCTATGGAATAAAAGAAAATATAATATTAGACTATACTTGTTGTATTTATAAAGGCAAACTACTTATAATGTTAACTTTTTGAATTTTTTTTTTTTAATTTCATAGTATACAAGTTTAATATGATTAATTTTGATATCACGCATCTACTTTTCATAAGAAAGCATAACAAAATTTCGGACTGTTATTTTTGTTGACCTACTAACGGTTTGCTGCTATTAGTATTACTATTATTGTTTATTTATTAATTTCTTAATAGGAAAATTCACAGTCACTATTTGCTAATCACGCCAAGATTTCTTTACATCAAAAATATATTCCTAAAAGATATTTTGTGTCGTTTTCTTGGAGATAATATTCAAAAGTAATTGTAGTAGAAGACAGACAGTCCTGTAATCATTACTAAACAATATTGTAAAGTCAAGCCGGAGGTTACCCCCTTATTATTGAAGAGTCAAGTTAGATTAAATTAATATTGAGCTCTTTTACAATTAAAAATCTTTGGCCTAAAAGTCAACAAAATACCTTCGCTCAGATATATATATACCCAGTGGGCCCCAATCTGCCTGGTGCCTGAAACATGTGGATTTAACTTCGTCAAAATACAGACTTCAATTTGTCAAAAAAAAAATGAAAATACGAATATTCAACTGAGAAATGTGAAAAACCACCAAAAAAGTGAGTGATGCAATAGTTCAAGATTTTGGATCTTTGGTGTTGAAAGTCTTTTTAATTTGAGTTGCATCAACATCGCACCCAAATTCCCAATCAAGAATCAGATACCACAATATGCCTAATTATGTGTCGCATTGCATTGTATTGGGGACCTCAAAACTTGTCACCAAACCAATTTCTTCATGATCATAGCAATTTAAATATAATGTTACACGCTTATAAAGTAAGGAATAAAATTGTAATTTTTTTAATAACTACAGAACTCGTAGTTACTATCTTCCGAATGTACATTGTTTGAACTATTGATTTTGATAGAATAATCTGCAAATTAAGTCCGTCAAGTAACTACACTAGACCAACCTGGTCTCACAACTTTTAAAGTAGGGCATTTAAGATATAATTATCTATTGTATGTTTTGTATTATGTACAACAGTCAATGTCTTGTTGTGGGGTTTGAAAATATCAAATTGTGGCCACAAGATCATTTCATGGAAGTTGCCTCGAAGGCCAACCCTCTGTCTAGCAAGATGTTGAAAGATCGAACTGATATAGCATGGATATAAATAAATTTCAAATTCTGAGAAATAATGTCAATATAAAAATTTAAAAAAAAAAAAAAGAAAAGAAAAAGGAATGGCTTTACATGAATTTTCTTTTTTTAAATTCAAAATAATTTTTATTGCGAATATCAGCCATTTCAAGTTAGTCTGTCTGCCTGCAAGACCGCGGTTAAAAGAAATTAACATAACCCAAAAAAGGGTTTTGAGGTAGATTATAATCTATGAAACACGGATACATCTACGAGGATGCCGTACCTATGAAGGGTACTTATCAAATACGACACTTTTGCGGGCACGTATCAATATGTATCCATAAAGTGTCAGTGAAAATTTTGACCGTCTCGACTCCTTAATTTAATAAATAAAACGTAATAAGAATTTTAATTCATCCAAATATGGAACCGCAAATTGAAAGAGATAGTACAAATGTTTATAGATTTTAAGAAAGAAATAAAATATTTTTTTATTGTATAAATAATTTACTTGTTTTATGTATGTTTGAAACTTATCACATTTAAAATTTAATTATTATTAAAATTTTAATTTTTTTAGTTAATACGACTATATTTCAATTATATATATATATATATATATATAGGGTTGGGTTCCGGTGAGAATAGGTCCCCGTGTGAGAAATGAGAATGAATTATAGTCATTATAACTACTATAATCTAGTGACTCTAATTCAATAAAATATATTAAATACCAACAGGCATACTTCATAATCTTTGTCAAATTAGAAATAATCACACAACCTTCGTTCCTCCAAAAGTTGTTTTCTCTTTCCAAAAATCTGCAGATCTCAAAAGAACCAAACGATCAAAAGCCCCATTTCAGATGAAGACTGGTCCCTAGTTCTGGGGAAGGAAGTGGTGGTGGTGACCGAAATTGAATCTCATCTAGACGTGAGATTTGGTTTCACCCCAATAACTTCGACTGAAGATGAAGCTGGTATTTTGTCTTTTGATTTTTCTACTTTAATTAGTTTTAAACCTCCTCGATGCACTATTTAGTTCATACGATTCAAGTGAAATTTGTTTTTGAAATTTTGCCCTTCTTCTTTTTTTCAAGGTGAGAGGTGACTGAGGCCATTTTAGAGTAAATATGACGAAAATTTCAAGCAATATTCTAATATAGAAGTCATTGTGCACCTCTAAATCTTGTTGTATTATAGCATTGAGTCAATATATAACTATCACTAAATATGAGACTTGATTATACTTTTGGTGTAATTGTGTTTATAAGCTAATATTTTGTGCATTGATTTATGAAAAAATTTTGCAGATGATGTTGAATATTTCTCCTAGACTTGTGAGCCTATTCGACAAAGGATTGTTGTAACACCTAAAATATAAAAATACTCAATTCCAGATGTGAAGATTCGATTAAACAATATATTAATAAAAAATTCACAAGTCTAGACAGTTCCATGTGTTATTTAGTTTTACAAGTCTTATGCTTAAGTTGTTGGTTTTGATGTCAAAACCAACAACTGAACTTGATGAGTATGATCCTGAAAAGAATTTTCTGGGTTGATCCCATTTCTCGCAAGAACTTTACAGCTTTTGGCATTGTGGTGTCATTGGAGCAATTTTATGGATCTAACCGGTATGTGTTCCATATTGCATATTTAAGTGTCAATATGTGCACAATAATGCAATCAATTATGCACAGTATGTCCAATATGATTTAATACTCTCGTATACCTGTTGTCGTTTGATATCATTTTTGTTGATGTATGTATATTGTAGAGTTTGCACATTTCAGTGCCAGTTTATGCACAATAATACAATCAATTGTGCACATCATATACGTGTTATTGTTCGAAATCGTGTATGTTGATATAGGGTTACTATGATGTTTGCATATTTAAGTGTCTAAAGATATGCACAATTGTGACCCTGATAATGTACAATAGTCAATGACAAAATTCAGAATTGTAATCCCTGAAAAATATTTTCTCCTAATGTTGTAATATTATTTTTGATTTTTGCATGTTTTCACCTTTAAAAGTCACTTGGTATCAGTTCTGAATGTAATAATAACTTATTTTGCAGGTGATTTGAGGAAACAAAAAGGGACCAGTTAGAAGATATTGAGGCATACCCTTAATTTAATTTTTTATTTTTCTTAATTTATCAAACGGTTTCAGAATTTAAGAGAGTATTATTTCAAAAGGCGAGTAATTTCTTATGTGGCCATGGCAAGTAGCTTAGTTTGCTTAGAATTCAACATGTGAATACTCAAGCATATATTATTTAGTCATGATATTTAACTATTTAAATTTTACTTAATGACTTTAGTATGTGTAAATCTTTTTCTATTTGTTCTTTACTAAATTTTTTAACAATGTTTACAGTAGTGCAGTATTGGTACTATTAATCTACGAAAGTAAGATATGCACAATAATGTAATAAGATATGCACAATAATGCAGTAAGATATGCACGATTGTACAATATTCTATGCACATTTAAGTGCAAAATGTTTTTTCCCTCCGGTTCGCTAGAGAGAATGGATTCAATTTTAAACAAAACCAGTCGTCGGTTTTTGAACTCTGCCCAAACTTCGGTTAGATCTCACCTGGTGACTCTTAAGCACGTTTTCCTGATCAATTTTCTCTACCTACCTACAAACAAATGACATATATGTAAAAAAGATTTTATACAAAAGATAATAAAGATCCCAAAAAAATCTCACAATCAATATAAAACCCAGCAACACAATTGTTGCATAAAAAAAATGTAACGAGGTTCACAACAATAAATTCATTTTTTGAAGTTGCGAAATTTAGAAAATCAAATAACTTCAAGTAGTTCAAATTACAATACTAATACTACATTCAACATACAAAATTAAAGAATTCACAAATAGGTCCAAATTAAAAACCGAACTTACAATACCAATTTTCACATTCAATATAAAGAATTAAAGAGTTCTTACAATACCAATTTAAATTCAACCTGCAACATTATAGAATTCACAAATAGTTTAAATTAAAGACCAAATAATTTCTTCAAATCAGCTTTCCGTTTAAGTTTCTTTGTCTTGTAAATTGGAATATAGTCCTTCACGTTTTGCACGTTTATATTATTTAACTCGTTTATCTCTCCGCATGCCAAGGAGTGGAAATACTTCTTCAGGATGTAACTTATCTATTTTCTTATCTGCCTTCACCCCACACACCCAGTTGCTTTTCATTCCAGCCCGCATATACACCTCCATGTGCCTCATGGTGAAAAACACCCTAATCTACATTTTCTACCCCTGTTATCCATTGCATCTCCAAAAAACTTGGTTCAAATTTAGCAACCACCTTGAAGTAATGTGCTATATTGTGCTCTATTATGAATCTTAAAAATGAGTCTCTCTGCAAAAATAAAAAAGAGTATAACTATATATTTATTTTGCTCATTCGTACACATTATTTTGCACATTACAATACATTTATTTGCACATCCCATTTCCTTATGGTTTTTGTATATAAAAATCAAATAAGAGTAATGCATGCCACACGCTGTATCACTTAGCACCACAAAAATAATTTACTTATAAATATAATATAAAAACACAATAATGACAAGAAAATACAACATGTATATAAAATGTCGTGTTTAGGAATCAAATTTAGCAACCACCTTGACGTAATGTGCCATATTGTTCTATTATGAATCTTGAAAATGGTCTCTCTGCAAAAATAAAAAGAGTATAATTATATATTTATTTTGTACATTCGTACACATTATTTTGCACATTACAATACATTTATTTGCACATCCCCTTTACTTATGATTTTTGTATACAAAAATCAAATAAGAGTAACGCATGCCACACACAATGTATAACTTAGCACCACAAAATAACTTACTTATAAATACAAAAACACAATATTAACAAGAGAATCCAACGTGTATACAAAATGTGGTGTTTGCACATTAATATGTATAATTTTGCACATTATTAAATATCATTTTGCACATTACTATTTTATTGCATGCACACAAAATATATACAAAGTAATTTAAGCTATTTCAAAACCCTAAAATTGGACTACTAGAATTCATATAAAATTATATCTTTTCACAGACATGTCATGCAAATATAAAGTGCACAAATAATATACTAGATTTTGCACACTAATAAATTCCTTGCACATTAATCATAAAGAAGATAAAAAAAAAAAAAAAAAAAAAAAAAAAAAAGAATCTAAAACATCCTACAGATTCAGTCAGATACATATAAGAGAATAAGTCAAATATAACAAAATATTTTTTGAGTAATATACCAAGAAATTCCTAATCTAGTACCTTATTTGTTTTTAGTTGGAACATGGTCTACTTCTGATCGAAAATATCAAATAATTTCAAAATCTGTAACAATGATTTTATTCAAGAAACAAATATCGTGTTTGCGAAAAAATTAAAAGTCAGAAAGCTCATAAATCAAAACCTAAAACTCAGTATTTACTGCCAAACAAAATCATATAAATTCAAAATCCGCAAATACGAAAAGATTCGAAAAATATATATGATTCGCGGAATATATGTTTTGATTCAAGAAAAAAAAACAAGGGAAAGACGTACCATCATTATTATTGGGTAGAGAATTCTGTGAATTTTTCTTTTGGTGTAGAGATTTATGTGGATCTTATAACATGGCAAGCCTTCAGAATTTTAGATAACTTGTGCAGCAAATCAATGGATATCGGGGGAAGACAAGATGAAAAATCGATTGGTTGCGAAGGGGAGAGATGAGTTTTTTCTGTGTGTGACAGATCGAAAAGGTATGAGAGGGGTATACCACCATATGTCTGATAATTACTTAAATTGCCACCGGATAATTTTAATTAAAAAATATTAAAATGATTGGTCAGAATTCATTCTCATTTCTTACCTACGTATCCATTCTCACATGATCCTATACCTATATATGTGTGTGTGTGTGTGTGTTTGTGTGTGAATATATCTATGACCTGTATCCTTAAAATTTCAACAAATGACGTATATTCGTACCAATATACATATTGCACCAGTGTGCCATACTCGTATCAGTACTTCATAGATTATAATAAACTACTTTTTGTATACGCTGTTTTGTTTTTACAGCGAGATTTGAGCAACCCCAAATCCAACACCCCAGAGCTACTTATAACGAGGGGGAAAAAGCCCAAGCATCTGCCGGCGGACTTCAAGCTAGTTAGTTACTTATAACGAGGGGGAAAAAGCCCAAGCATCTGCCGGCGGACTTCAAGCTAGCTAGTTATATTTTGATTGTATTTTCTATTGTATTTTCCATCTTCCTAAGACTGTCAAATTGTATCAATCGGACTTCGGAAGCATAACATCCAATTCAAACATTAGAATAACTAGTGCACGTTATTTTCTATTTTTATTTGATGACAAGCAAAGTTTTAAACGAAGGCAGACAAAAACATAATCTAACCAACCACCCAAAAATAAAGATTAAAAAATAAATTTCGAAAAAAGGAAATAGACGTATACATCCAAAGATTATGCAATAGACGCTTAAATTTATGAAGAGGTTGTTAAAGTATCAGAATATCACATAAACCATGAAAGACATTATTTCAGTAACACACTATTATTTTTTCTGCCAGTGACGCTTTCAAGTTCAAAAGAAGAGAAGATAGCAAAAATAAACAATGTCCAACATCAAACATAGCCTGGTAATCTATAAGCATCTTTTCAAACAAAGCCTAAAATGGTTTGACAAACATCATTCCATCGTCTCCTGCCATATAAACTGTTCATCTGCACTACTACTCTTATATTGGTCGCACAAAAATAATCAAAGTGCACCCAACAAATTCAGCCACTTAATCCATAACAAGTTCTTTAATCGAACCTACCATCTATCAAAGGCTGAATTTTATTACAGAAAGCAAATATTCTTTCTTGACTCGGCAATTGCTTGCCATTCGTCAAAGGAATCGATAAAAATCTACACCCCCTCAACAGGATGCAAAATAATGAAAAGCATTTATTCTCAACAGTATACAATTGAAGAAACTCAATGTCGATCGCTGATCAGCTTGTCCTCACTACTTACTGCGTCGTCAGCTGTCGAATAACGTATGGTAGTATACCACCATGGTTGAAGTAAGCCAACTCAACCTAACAAAAGATGGACGTACAAATATCAAACACTTGTTCCCCAATAAAAGGCAAAATCAAATAGACAATGATAATTTATACTTCCTCTGTTCTTTTTCATTGTCGTTTTAGAGTTTACGTTAAGAATTAAGGAACATAAAATTTTGAATAATGTACTCATAATCAATTAATAATATTCCTAATTATTCTCTCCCCCTCTTTTTCCTCGTAATTATTTTACTACCATATTTTTATATTGATTCCTTAAAATAAGTAGGGATAAAGTTGGAATAAAGTGGTGAAAATTTTCAAAATCAACAATTAATTTGTAACAAAATTGAGCCTCTAAAACGACAATTAAAAAGGATCGAAGGGAGTATTGTAAATGCGTTATTTTTTTCACGACACACGAAAAGCATTGCTGTTTGTAGAATGAATTGGACGAGAAAAGGATGAGTTAGTTACCTCAGTGTCGAAGCGGACAGTGCACGTGAATTGTTTTCCATTGTCAGTACGGACGGTAACATCTTGGCCGGGGCGGATATCTGAAATCTTGCTTGGAAGATCAATATTGTAACGTTCATGGCCGGTCAACCCTAAGGTGTCTGCATCCTCACCGGCCTTGAAACACAGAGGAATAATGCCCATTCCTACAAGATTACTGCGGTGGATCCTTTCGAAGGATTTGGCAATCACTGCTTTAACACCCTGTTATATATATGATAGTGTGAGCAACATAATATTGGTTTGTATTCAACAACTAGAATGTAAGAAGATTAAAACAACTAATTGGAAAAGATGAATCATCAGAAAGCATTATTAATAGACTAACCAACAACATTGGTCCCTTGGCAGCCCAATCTCGGGAGCTTCCACTTCCATACTCGGCTCCAGCCAAAATAATAGTGGCCTTCCCCTCAGACTTGTATCTCTGAAAGTTGCGTTTTGGTCAAAACAAATATATCCGGCAAAGGAAAATAGATAATGAATAAATCAGATACTTCAACAATTTGACCTCGGTTATTAAAAATAGATGTCAAGGGATTTTTATTTTTATTTTTTGAAGTACTTACAAAAACCCTTTATTAGAATTCATACTAATTACAAATAAAACCAGTCATCTTTTAAAATAACAAATAGCCCCTTGTTTCTTAAAAGAAGTTTAAACCTCAACAATATCATGTGTAATTATCCCAAAATACTTTTTGAAATGGAAAATAAAATGAGAGATTTGTCGAAAAAATTACCATTGCGGCATCAAACACGTAAAGTTTTTCTCCTGTGGGAATGTGAACCGTCTTCGCGCCAACTTCCCCGTTCAACAACTTGTTTACGAGACGGATATTCGCAAAAGTACCTCTTGCCATTATTTCATCATTACCACGTCGACTACCGTACGAGTTAAAATCCTTGCGATCAACTCCTCGCTCGAGGAGATACTTGGCAGCGGGACTATCCTTGTGAATGCTTCCAGCTGGCGAGATGTGATCCGTGGTAATACTATCACCAAAGTTCAGCAAGCAGTAGGCATCTTTTACTCCATGTGGGCCCGGAGGATCCATGGTCATATTCTTAAAGTATGGCGGCTCATGGATGTAAGTAGAATTCGGGTCCCACGAGTACAGCTTGGCAGTTGGGACAGATAGTTGATTCCACATGGGGTTACCCTTGGTGATAGCCTCATATGTGCTCTTGAACATATCGGGCAACACACTAGATTGAACCACCTAAAAGGAAAAAAAAAAAAAATCTCATGTTGTGTCACTTTTTTTTGTAGATGTAGCAAGTTAATGAGCAATACAAACATAAACATACCTCAGCTACTTCTTCAGTTGAAGGCCAGATATCCCTGAAGTATACGTCTTTACCATCCTTGCTGACACCGATGGGCTCTTTCTCAAAGTCAATGTCAACCTGTAAAAAGAAGAAAATGAAAATGGTTACAATAGCAAATCCATAGTTGAGCTCAGTTGCAACTAATCCTGAGAAATCATATATCAACTGTTATGACACACATATTCACTGTTTTCTAGCATCATAATATTATATGTACGTGAGCTACTAAATTCAGTTGCTTTCGTCATAAATGAAATTGTGTTGGAAGTTAAATTTTGACAAGATATACAAGGTTCAACCTTTTCATCAGTCTTGACAGTTCAAATCTCAAAGGTCATGTGATTACTAAGACAAATTATAAAAATAATGTGTTCTAAGAATTAGTAACCAACCGTTCCAGCAAGGGCGTAGGCGACTACTAGAGGGGGTGAGGCAAGATAATTTGCTCTTGTTAACGCATGGACACGACCCTCAAAGTTACGGTTTCCAGAAAGTACAGCAGCAGCAACAATGTCTGTAGAACTCAACTCAATTAGTTTGCTTATTGCATACTTTAAACATATAAGAAGGGCAATATTGCAAAATACCATTTTCTGATATAGCAGCACCGACTGATTCGTCCAAGTCCCCAGAATTTCCGATGCATGTTGTACATCCGTAACCCACAATATTGAAGCCTTGCTCATTCAAGTATTTTTGTAGGCCACTGCATAATGCAAAGTACAAATATTTACTTTGTGCATCTAGGGAAAAAAATTGGGCTTAAAAGTATGTCACAAGCAATACCTCTTCTGCAAATACTTTGTAACAACTCCAGAGCCTGGAGCAAGACTTGTCTTTACCCATGGTTTTACCTGACAAATTATCACCATTAGCTTCAAATTCAAATGGGATGCCCAATCAAATAAGCAGTTCAGTGCATTATAAAACAATTAACCTGAAGACCAAGTTCACAAGCTTTTTTTGCTACAAGGCCTGCCCCAAGCATAACACTGGGGTTTGACGTATTTGTACAACTTGTGATAGCAGCAATTACAACACTTCCATGCTTAAGCTCTGCAGGTTGTCCTTGGAATGTAAACTTTGCCACCTTTTCCTGTGCTTCCTTGGGCACAGCAAATCCCTACACCAACCAACCGTAAATAAGTCAACACCAAGTAATTGAAATAGTAAAATTCAGAGTAATTCAGTAAAACATGAACAACAAGCTTCATTGTATACAAGATAAATACTAACCTTGAACCCAACTTTGCTATCAAGGCAAGAATGCCAATCAGCTTTCATTTCTCTCAAAGCAACCCGATCATGAGGCCTATCAAAAGAATATGATTAGCTATCATCAAAAAAGGGATAGAGAGAGAGAGATACAAAAAGATGATTGAGTGCAGGGTTTCAAAGCATACCTCTTCGGTCCGGAAATACACGGATCAACATCTGACAGGTCTAGGCTCAAGTAAGATGAGTATGCTCTTTCTTGTTGAGGCTGACATTTGAAGGAAAATAAAAACTGAATCCTTGGAAAAATCAACGGAATTTTCAAAGAACAATGCATGACAACCAAAATAAAGGCCTACCTCACTGTAATCCACAAACATGTTGTTTGCACGAAGATAGGCTTCTATCATTGACACCTAAATATTTGTGTATTGGAGTTAACTTGGTACATTGAAAAAAAAAAAGGATTTTCTTTTATATTTTAGGTTTACAAATAAATTGTACTTACAGTCTCATCACTTCTGCCCGTTAACTTTAAATATTGTAGAGTGACATGATCTACAGGGAAGAACCCCATAGTGGCACCATACTCTGGAGACATGTTTGCTATGGTGGCTCTGTCAGCTAATGAGATTTCTCCCACACCACCACCTGTACACAATTACATGTGGGTTAAAAGGTCCCTTGACAGAGGTAAAGACTTTGAAGAGCTAGAGGCTAAGATATATTACCATAAAATTCGACAAATTTTCCAACAACACCGTGCTTTCTTAGAATTTGCGTGACGGTTAAAACCAAGTCTGTAGCTGTAACCCCGTCCCGTAGCTTTCCTGATAATTTGAATCCAACAACCCCAGGCAACACCATGCTCATTGGCTGTCAGACAGATAATAGCACTAGTCACATAGTGTACAGGGATCTTATTATAATTTTCATCGAAAAGTGAGAGTACCAAGACAAAGCTCAATATTTAAGTTAAGGCACAAGTAGCAACTTCCAACACATGATTAGCAATTGGAAAGGGCAGAATAATTTACTTGAATTCTCCAGTAATTGTAGAATAGTACACTAATACTACATAAAAACAATTGCATAAACAAGAAAGGATGCTAAATAAAAACCAAACAGATTGTCCTACTTTTCTCAGGTCATACTATAGGATATGTAATAGAGAGCTGTCTACATAGTTTACAAATTAGTAATAGTACCTGACCAAGCATTGCTGCCTCTGCTTCAATACCTCCAACTCCCCAACCAGCAACGCCCAACCCATCAATCATGGTGGTATGAGAATCAGTCCCAACCACACTATCAGGATAAAGTACACCATCAGAATTGAAGACAACCCGTCCAAGATACTCAAGATTGACCTAAATATGGAGCACAAGAAACAAGACAGTTATATTAAATCAACACGGGTGATCAAGGTTCAAAGTAACGCCTTATAAAATTATTTCATCCTTTGACATGTGATCATGGTACACAAGTAACAAAAATGCAGTTATTTTTACCTGGTGCACTATACCCGAACCCGGTGGAACAACAAGCATATTTTGGAAAGCATTAGATCCCCACTTTAGGAAAGCAAACCTTTCCTTGTTTCTTTGGAATTCAAGCTCCATATTTGCTTGAACGGCATTCTCTGATCTTGCAACATCAACTTGAACAGAATGATCAATAACTAGATCTACAGGAACCTGCAAAGCCCACCCAATAATGGAATTAGAAATCTAAGGACAACGATTCGTGTTTCCTCTTTCCTTTCTCTACACACTTTCCTTATAAAAACAATGTTCATCCTTGGCATCCCTTTTTCCTGTGCTATTTAAATGCACTCCAAATACACAGATAATTAATGTTGAAATATGTGTTTAGTCTTGACAAATTGTTCAATACACCCATTACTAACTAATTTTTGGATCAGGAGTTCCATAGGCTCAGAGGCAATGTCTCATAAGAAAACTGCCTCGCACTATGCGGACCTCATGATTTCATCCCACAAGCAAACTTTCAACAGATATGTGTGCACCATTTTACAGGGAAACATGTAATTTACATATGGGTCTACGAGTAGAAAGAAGGTACAACTACACGTAAAACTCATCGCGATTGGTAGACTGAAGTTACATGCAAAGGCACTTCTGCCTTTCCAATATCTAGTTACTAAATAGTAAGGAAACATATAGCATGGTGCATACCAATGGGTTGATCTTGTTGGAATCACTGCCAAGATTGTTCATAGCATCACGCATGCAAGCTAAGTCAACAACAGCTGGCACGCCAGTAAAATCCTAGCAACAAAAATAATAATTTTAATGAGATATCAGCATAGAGTGTAGAGTTACCAAAGTCAACAAAATGCAATCAAGACCAGTACCTGAAGAAGCACACGAGCAGGCTTGAAGGGAATCTCAACTTGCTTTGGGGCAGTTTTTTCCCAATCAATAATCTTCTCCACATCTTCCTTTGTTACTTGGAATCCATCACAGTTACGAATCGCAGATTCAAGAAGGATTCTAATAGAGTATGGTAGCTTATCTGTAGTTACAGCATAAGCACATAAAACCATTAATGTAACATAATAGATACTTCCTCCGTTTCTTTTTAATTGTTGTTCTAGAGATTCTTTTAAGAATTAATTCCTCCATATCTTTCCTTCTAAGTATCTTACTACCATTAATTTGTTTAAATATCTTAAAATAAGTGAGGATAAAGTTGGAATACAATGGTAAAAAGTTCTAAAACGACAATTAATTTGTAACAAAATTAGTCTTTAAAAATATCATTTTCATGCAAACAGAATACATCCATCTGTTTAATAAAACATTTGATGCAAAGAAATTCACAAGATATTTAAGAATAATTACCTATCCTCGGATCATTTAGGGCAGGCAGGCTGTAGAACTTTCCAAATTCACCACCGCCAGGCTTGGGCAGACTGGTGAAAATTCCCTTAAAGGCATTCTCAGAAGCTGAAACAACAAATCAAGACGAGTAAATTTTACTGTAGCAACTCAAATCCTCCTTCGGGAAATAATGATCATCACATAAAGATGAATAAATCTTTCCATATATCATTTTGCCACAAAAATGAACTACATAGAAAGCAGGTGGAAAAGTAATTCACTGTTATACACTAAAAAGTAAAAAATGAAAATATCACAGGCAAATTTTTTCCATCCGACCTTTAGTGAAAAAGTTTATGATATGGTATTCAAAATGAGTAGCAAACAATACTAACAACAATCCTTCCACAAAAATATCAGCATGCAAGTTCCACAAAACAAATGAAGAACCACCAAACGAAATAAGTATATCCAAATCGAAATTACCTTGCAAAATAATCAAATATAAAAATATACTGGATGAAAGTCAAACTGCAAACAGAGACAAACCTCACAGATCAAATACTCCCAACCAAAACGATTGGGAAATCCACGATCACACATATATTCAACAATCATATACCAATAAACGGTCAAAAAAATATCAGAATACAAAGATTGCAGCAGTTGATCCAAACACGTTGCCAACACAAATCATAGAAAAAGAAAATAAAAATAAATAAATAAATTCTGATACAACAAAGCTACCCACCCATTGTTGAGATCTTGCGATGCAACAAACTATCCGAAGAAGCAGATGTGATTCTGATCTGCGCCGCGAGACAGGTAGGCGATTTCCAGTCAGCGCCGTGGCTCCACCTCGACGAGGACAGATAACTCAGAGATCGGTGCTGTTGTTGCCCAACGGAGCACGGATTGCTAGCACAAGGAGGCGACGGCGAACGCGAAGCCGGCTTTCCAGAGAGAGAAGAAAATACTCTTTTCCCAGCACGCGAAGAGGAAGAAGAGTGAGAAGAAGCACGTCTGAGAAGCGTGGTGGTGCCACTCGTTATATACATGGCGATCTCTATCAATTAATGGCGACAATCACATCCAATCCAAGGAAATGATGATTAGGGATAAGGGTATGGGACTGATTGAGGGTGACGATAGAGAAATAATGGCGTTTTCTGTGAGAAATGGGGGGAAAATTATTTTTTAGGTTTTGCTCGATGTGTGTGCCAGAGGATGAGTGATAGAGGAGGTATATATACTGCAGGGCAAGAAATTGGGAGTGTTTGTTTATTTTTGGGTATCGATACGAATAATTTTCTGAGAGTGGGCGCAGGGCAGCTCTTGTGTGCTTGTGGTGGGCACATGGAGCTGGCGACTTTTAATGATATATTTCCTATTTTATTTTAATTTATTATTTGATAAATAAGGAGGAGGCTATGTGTGGGCAATTTCAACACGAATTTGAATAGTCGTAGGGTGGGGCTTGGGGTTTGGAATTTTATTATTTAACCAATTCTGGATGTTACTAATAACTATTTACCGTGATTGTGAAGTCTAAGACTGGACATTCGTGGAGTAAGTGGTTTTTATTAAAGAAACCGATTTGTTTAACAAATTGAGTTGTTTTTTTCTTTTTTTAGTAAAAGATACGAATTGTTTAACAAGAAACTAAAGAGTAGTGGCAGGGTAGGACTCAAAAGCCGACCTCATCTTTTGAAGAAAATGATAGATACAAGATTGAAACAACTTATATATAATTAGATTTTTTTTTTGTATTAGTCAAATTCTAGTTGTGCTATATTTAGGCCCGTTTCTTAATAGAGATCGAGTGAAATTTAGAAAATTCTACTCAGGATTGACCGGTCAAAATAAGTTACTATTCAAAATTTCTAATTAATATATTTGTTAAATAAAGGTTATAATTAGTTTTTGGAATAAAAATTAATTTTGAAAAAAGTCCATAAAAAACTAATTTTTAAAAAGTTCCATATAAAATTTTTTGAGAAGAGAGGTTATTGCTATTGCTATCAAACAGGATCATATTTGAAAAAACCAACATTTTATCGTAATACTGAAAATTTCATAACCACACGGACCTCAAATGGAAATACATGTGCCTTTTGTTATTCTAACCCATCTCTTTCGTCTTAAACTCTGTCTTCAAAAAACTCGTGCATTTTTCACACAATAAAAACCCATAAAAATTGAAGAAGCCACACAAGTGTTAAATCTTTTTTCGAGCGATTATCTATAATCGTCGGCCACCGAATGTTGGGTATAGTAAAATTGGTGTAGTTATGTTTAAAAATAAATTAGGGTATATAGTCAAAAAAAAATATCGAAAGTTCAGCATGAAAATAGTATTTTACCCTTATAAGAATTCTTGATGGACACGGACAAACATGGGTGTCTGGATTGTGTCTTCTCTTTTCGTTTTTACTTCTTTTAGTCGGACATTTAAAAATATAAATCAACGTATATATAGAGATATACTATTTCTGTAAAAATATTCGGTAACTTATTACATACACCTGAATGTAAAATGGTAGTTTTACATGATTATATGTCATAAAAATTTTGAATTTAGAATTTATTTTTTCATTTTAGGATTTAATTTTTAATTTTCCATTTTAAGATTTAGTTTCTTTTTTTTTTTTTTTAGTTTTTCATTTTAGGGTCCCCACAAAAATATATCATTCTATCAGTTATATGTGATGATATGTGATAAAAATCTATAGTTTAGAGTTTGATATTCAATTTTAGGGTTTGGGTTTTTATTTTAGGTTTTTTTTATATTTTAGGGTTTAAGATTTTAAATTTAGAATTTCAATTATTTTTTATGATATGTATTAGTTATATGTGATGATATGTATCAGTTATATATGTGATGATATATTTCAGTTATATACGATGATAAATTAAATTATTGAGTGCACCCTGCAAGGTGCACTCATATCCAAGGTATAATGACTCAGAGTGTTTATACTTTTTACTTATTTGATAATTACATTATTTTTTATTAGTGTAACACCCCACCCAAAACCCAACCCAATCCACGTCAATTTGAGTCCCATATTGTCATGGGTGGAATTCGAACCCACGACTTTATTATACAAAGATAATTTGTTCTAATTACATTAAAACCCTTTGAGTCACGAAATTATTGTAAGATATAGCAAATAATATGTGAGATAAAAAAAATTAAAATTTATAATACTACAAAAAAAACGTTGTTTGCTAACGGGCGGACCCGTCAGCAATCCATACGAGTACTGCACATCTGCAAATTGATTGCTAATAGGATTAATGTACCTGTTAGGAAATGCTGACGTGTTGCGCCCGTCAGCAATTGTAAAATATTAAATAAAAAAATAATTGGGCATGCCCAGCCCGCCCACAACCCACCCCAACTCGCATCAACTTAAATCCCACGTATGTCATGAGTGGGATTTGAACCCACAACCTCTTCTTAATGAAGGAATGGTGTTACCGTCTTATCAAGTCAATTACATGTGAAAGTTTATATATTTTCAATATATATTAGATATGTAAATTAAGTTATAATTATAATTATAGTTAATTATATTATATTTATAAATGTAGATTATATTTATTAATAATGATATAAATATATAATATTATTATAAAAATATATTATTTATAAATATATATTATACATAAATAATGACATATAATTATTATAAATATATAATATTATTTGTAAATATTTGAATATATAAAAATTATATTATATTTATAAAAATAGATTATATTTATGTACAATGATATTATAAATATATAATATTATTAATATATATATATATATATATATATATATATATATATATATATATATATATATATTGATATGTATACAATGATATATTGTATATAAATAATGATATATAATTATTATAAATGTATAATAATTATATTATATTTATAAATGTATGTTGTAATTAATTAATTATGTATATTATAACATATTTATAAATAATTAATATAATTATATATTTCATTTAATAAATAAATAATTAAATTATAAATGTATAATATTATTTTAAATGTATTATAATTATAATATTATAAATTATATTTTGATAAAATTGTTGACGGCTTGTTACCCGTCAGCATTTTATTTTTTTTATAATGCTGATGGGTATAGGCCGTCAGCAAATTGCTAACGGCCTATCCCTGTCAGCAAACCCGTCAGCAATCCGCCAGTATATGCTAACAGCTTGCATGTCAGCATTAGCATATCCTAATTTTTTTGTAGTGTAAAACACTGATAATTCTATTAATAAGGTCGTATATCTAAATTGTAGTATATCTATTTTTTTTTTCTACGTAAAATATTAATTTGTTCATGTAAATATATAATGTGTTTATAAATGCATTATATATGAATTAAATAAGGAGATTTAGAATATATGTTTAATATTTATTTTCCTAGATGTAATAATTTGTTATTATTATTTTTTGTTATTGATGTTTTTCTTTTTTTTTTTTTTTTTTGTTTTTGGCGTAACAATAGTTTTTCATATAAATTTTTAATGTTATTCTCAATGCATTATATTAGCATTAGATATCCAAATTTAAGTTTATAAAATTAATATTTATTTTTCTTTTGTAATAATTTTATATAACTTGTATTTTTCTTTAATAGAACATTTGAAATTATAAAAAATAAAATTATTTCAACTTTTACTATAAATAAAAACTAATTCAAATTATATAGATTTCTTCTAATTAAATATGACTTTTTTTTATATGACTCATGGTGGATCCGCCTCGCCTCGTCTGATTTTTTTTTGTTTTTTTTTTAGTATGCAACTGTTTCGGTAACCAAATGAAGCAGGTTCAACATAAACTAATTGAAATAAATTGATAGAAAAAAAAACTGAATTAATTAAATCAAGTCTAGAACATTTTTCTAATTCCAATAAAAACATCTTCAAGAGTTGCATCGTAGCAGATCACACAAAATAGTTTGACAAGCACTCCAACTAAGAGATGAAAATTAAAGTGGTATATAGTATACACAAACATACCAATTAAAAGACACAACATATTATTTTCTTAAGTGTTTCAAAGACACTAATCTACTAATTCAGAAAATATTAAAATGCACAATTATTAGTCCACAAAAGCATCAGTCACCAATAGATAATTGGGTAGCCTTCAATTCAAGATAGATAAGTCTTACCAAAATTACTCCTACAAATTTATTAAACATAAATAAAAAATTCAAAGGAGCTAAATCATATATCATAAACACATAAGACGGAAATAAAAAAGGACACTAAGCATACCTAAGGCTAGTTCTTCTCATCAACCGAATCATAAAAAACTGTTGTATATGCTCCAACTAATGAATTTTCTGTATTTATATAAAGTAACATAGTAATTTTTTCTCAGTCAATCACATATCATAAGAATTGTCTACAAATCAATTAACTTGATACATTAATAGAACTAATTACCTCTCTCAGCTAATATCCATTTTTTTCAACACATTAGGGCCTCAATAGTCTTGTGGTGTGAGGCTAATCAACCGTCCACTTGAATGAAAAATTGTTAATTGTTTCACTAAAAACAACAATATATGGTATAAGCATGGCAAATAATATTATATCTAGAGTATTGTCTGCATTCTTGAATAAAATCAAAATATTCAATTACTGATAAGATTTTGTTGTATTACACATTGTATTTATATAATTTCTTCATAAATATGTTATTTTTTATTTATTACTTATTAGTATTTATGTTCAAAATACTTGTTGTTTTAGGAGAAAAACTCAATTTGTTATTTTACATTTCCAAGGCACTTTTATACTTATTTTCTCAATCACACCTTTAATTTTACAGTGCCTGTTCTTGAAAATGAGATGAATATTTACCTTCATTTCTTAATTTTTGTGTATAATAATAAAACAATAAGTATTTGAAGTGTTTTTTATAAGTACACGCATGAAAAAAAAAGTATTTAATCAAAATAATATTTTCAAGAAAGGTGAATAAGCATTGGTTTCCAAACATGAATCCCAAACCATAAAAAATGGTTAATTTTTATATGTAAAGCATACCTTATATACAATTAAAAAGTACTATTATTTAAAATTGAACTATAATTGAACCCATCGATTATGATTCTGTTCCAAATTTTTCTCTCTCTTTTAATTCTGAAATTATCTCTGTGCTAAATGTGGAATAAGTTTCAGATGTGAGGTGCCCCCTTTTAATTCTAAAATTATCTCTTTTAATTCTGAAAACTGACAGGTCAAAGTTGAAAAAATTACCCAGCAAATTATTCAGTAATTTCTCAGAATCGATACAAGAAAATTAAAGAATAAAAGTTTGATGACTTACAAAAATGTCTCTCCAAAATGTCCCCCTTTTAATTCCAAAATTATCTCTCCAAGATATATATGCTTGCACTATAATGTAACCCAACTATTTACCATGCGGCCACTATATACCGACTAGGTGTATAAACAAATTTTATAGCGTCATTCACCATGTCCCCACCCTCGTGCATTTACATTACCCTCGTGCATTTACATTCATTGATTTGTTATTATTTATAATTAATTTTTAATTTAATAGTTATGATTAAGTGAGAAATGGAAACTAACGAGACCGTAAAAGTTCCACACACACACACACACATATATATATATATGTGTGTGTGTGTGTGTGCGCGCGCGTGTGTGTGTGTTGATCTGGTTTTTGGTTAAAACCGAAACCATTCCGGCGGTTCGGTTTTGATTCCAAATTTTGATGAACTGAGGTTAAAAGCGGTGGTTAATCGAAAAAAAAAAAGGGTAGTTAAACTGGCCGGTTTGATCGTTAGAAATCAACAGCCCGGAAGATAAAAACGCTGGTTCCAATGGTTAGTTTGTGCAAAAATACTATGAATAATTTTCTTCTTCTTCTTCTTCCTTTTTTTTTTTTTTGAATTATTTGTCTTTTATAATATTATTATAACAAGCTATTCTCGTAATATTAACATTAATACYMYTYGRRAAYCTYGTCGAGWYCGAGGTYGAGGWYMTCGACGAGAACCTTTGGCCGTAGATA
This sequence comes from Phtheirospermum japonicum, assembly GCA_014905375.1. Taxonomy (NCBI): domain Eukaryota; kingdom Viridiplantae; phylum Streptophyta; class Magnoliopsida; order Lamiales; family Orobanchaceae; genus Phtheirospermum; species Phtheirospermum japonicum. The sequence continues at coordinate 963,383 of BMAC01000010.1, forward strand.
GAGATTATGTTTGCGATAAGATGACGTTGGGAGATATTGATAACTTATATAATCAAATCAATTTCGATGAGCATAATCAAACCAATTTCGATGAGAATTTACCCACATCCGATGAACACGAACCGCCGACCTACGTCAATCCGAATGAAGATAAGGAAGAAGTGGGGGTGATAATCGTGATATGCCACCGCCTTGAAGAAAATCGAAGGTGAATGAATACCAATCCCCCATCTTCCCATTGCATTTCTAAAAAATGACAATTGATAGCGACCCAGCAAATAGCTCTGAAACATAAATACACTTCTCGTCCTCATCTACCGGTACCATCAATGTATGGGTTCACATTTTCCCCACAAAACATCGAAAACTCACATTTGGGGTTCTCGCTCAAAATCTCCCATGGGATTGATCGCAACGTATTCGATTAATTACCTTAGAGAATAATTGTGCTCACTATCTATTATTTCATCATCGAATAAGTTGAAATTGTATTTATCGAACTTGTATAACATGACCAAACAAGCATAAGATAAGAATGCACACCGAGAATGACCCTTTTTGGAATAATCCAGGCCCGAATAACACATAATTAGCCATTTGCTCCAAATCTGCCAGCCTATTGCATCAAATCAATTAACAAACAACTCAATGATTTGATCGAAAAGCCCGATAGTACTTTGAATATTTGTATCGTCAGCAAAACCTCGAAACCGGCGATCTCCCTTTTCACAACCGATTTTTCGTAATAGATCACCATTGGAAATCCTAATTTTATCCAATCTTCTCCTCTAATACCTAACTTCGTCGTCCTTGACATCTACTGCAATTGCAGTGAATTCACTATTGTCTCTAAAACCCTAAGCTTGCTCTGATTCTCGTCACCGCCATATTCTCGCTCGCCCCTCCTCCTTCTCCCCCTTCGTATTAATATCTATCTTCCTATTCCATTCAAACCAGAGGCGGATATAGAAAAAAAATGGTGGGACACTAACGTAATAATTTTATTTATTTAAACGATATTCAAAAAGTTATCACATTACATAATAAGTATAAAATTTAATAAATAAATAAATAAAAGTATAAGATTTAATCTGGGTTAAAAAATATTACTATTGTTCTCGTCGAGTTATCATATTTTGAAATAGATTTATAACTAGTTCAACACCCGTGTATTACACGGGATTTATAAATATGAAAAGTATTTGTAAAAATTGTAAAGTTTTAAATTTAAAATAAGAAATTGAAAGGATAAGTTATCAACACGTGCCTTGTTCAATTTATTAACTATTATAATTATTGATTAATATTATATTTTAATGTTTGCATTAAATTCGTTAATAATTATATTTACATACTTATAAAAATTCAAAAGATGTCACATTTTCAACCCGTCTCTAATCTATATTAATTAATTATTATTCAATCATTTTATATTTATATTTAGACTAATTTGTTAGTAATTACAGTTACATATTTTGAAAAAAGCAAAAGGTGTCATACTCTCAAACCTTCTCATATTGTGCCAAATCTAATAAATATTAATTAATTATTATTATATAATTTTATTTTTTAAAATTTAAATTGAGTTCATTAGGGTAAACTATAGAATTCGTCCATTAACTTTTTATACTTGGCAAAAATGGTCCACTAAATACAGGGGTGGTAAATTTAGTCCACCAATTAAATATTTGTCGTCTTTTTAGTCTGATTTCAATTGGTGGACTAAATTTGAAACAAAAATTTAGGCTAAATATGCGACAAATATTTAATTGGTGGACTAAATTTGCAACTCCTTGAATTTTGATCGACTGTCATTTGGTCAAAATCCCCAAAATTTGATTAAATGTGCGACAAAAATGTAATTGGTGGACTAAATTTACCACCCCTGCAGACCATTTTTGGCAAGTCCAAAAGTTAATGGACGAATTCTATATTTTAGTAGAGTTCATTACTAACATTTAGTTACATACTCCAATTATTGCAAATATATCATAATATACATATATAGAATATTTAAAACTTCAAAATTAAATTATTTCAACTTTTATTATAAATACAATTTATTAATTATTTTCATAAATAATTTTTTTTAATTAAAATTATTTCATATGTAATTTGTCTTTTAATTAAAATAATTAACTTAAGTTTTTTCTACTAATTATATATGACTTATTTATGTTATTATTTAGGAGTATAAAAGAAATTATTGAATTAGACAAAATATAAGAAAAAAAACTATTACGCTTGGCTAAAAATAGTAAAAATAAAATATTAAATTAGGTAAGATACAATAAAAGAAAATTATTAAATTAGTAATAAAATTCGGATGACACACAAGCAAACGAAACACCAAATTTTTTTATTATCCAAACGAAGCATACGAAAAAGACACATACATTAGAAGAATTTTGCATAAATATACTTGTTTAATACCCGTGTATTATATAGGACTTATCAAAAGACAAATATTAAAAATATTTATGATAATTATTTAATTTTAAATCTAAAATAAAATACTAAAATAATGTATTTTCAACCCGTGCCTTTTACATGTCTAATCTATTTATCAATTATTATAAATATTAAATAATTTTGTATTTGATGTTTAAATTAAATTAATTAATAATCTTAGTTACATACTTATAAAATTTCAAAAGGCGTCACATTATAAACCTGTGTCTAATATTTATTTTATTAATTATTATTATTAAATTATTTCATATTTGAATGTTTAGAATAAATTCATTAATAATTATTAGTTACATATTTTGAGATATTCAAAAGATGTCATACCTTCAACCCATGTCGCATTGTACTGGTGTCTAATCAATGTTTATTAATTATTATCATATAGCTTAATATTTTATGTTTATATTGAATACATTACTAATATTTAGTTACATACTTAAATTATTATAAATAACTCATATTTTACCTATGTATAATATTTGAAACTCCAAAAATAAAACTATTTTAAATTATATTATCAATAAAAATTATTTAATTATTTTCATAATAAAATTTTTTTAATTAAAATTATTTCATATGTAGTTTTTATTTTAATTAAAATAAATAATTTAGATACTATTTACTAATTATGTATGACTTATTTCTATTTTTATATTAGTAGAACCAAAGGAAAGTATTGAATAAGGAAAAATATAATAAAAGAATTAAATTAGGTAATATTCAATAAAAAGAAAAGTATTAAATTAGGTAAATATTAGGTTCGGATGACACATAAGCAAACGAAGTACCAGAATTTTGTATTTGTCAATCAAAGCATACGAAGTAGACACATAGATTATGAGAATTTTGCATTAATATATAAGGGTGATTGTATCAAGCTAATGATAAAAAATAATTCATTCTCTAGATATGTAACTAAAACAGTCGTGAAATATTTGATCTCTCATGCTATTAAATAATTTTTTACGTACGTCATTTTGAAAAATATTTTTTTTTTTACATTCATAATTGTCACAAGAGAAATAACACTAATTTCAAAAGAAATTATAGTTTTGGAAAAGTTTAATACTTCTCTTTATACAAATTGAAGAAGACTAATTAAACCAATCATAATACTATTATGATTTCTAGAACCAAATAATGACTACAATTCAAGTGAATTAAATACCAATAGCAATAGTTGTTTTCTTTCTTAACATGTTTACAAAGAAATTTTCAAGTGAGCAAATGCTAAAACCAATAAAGTATTTCCAACAATTGGTATAAATAATAAAAAAATCTAAAACTTACAAGATTTGATGATACAAAAGAATAAGCTAAAACCTCCGTGAAGTATCACCAAAAAATTCGTTATATATCACTTATTCTAAACAATTAAAGATTGACGTTTAAAAATTCATATAGTAAAATTAGCTAATGAAGAAATTAATAGACTTTTTTTTATTGAACTAAAGAAAGATTCAATTATTTTTTTATAATGAATAACTTTTTTTAAATGATGGAACACTCGTAATATAAATTTATATTTTTATATGGAAATTTTTTGGGGGATCAATGCTACCCAGGCCCCCAACTAAATTCCGCCTATGATTCAAACATGTCCTAGATCCATACCATGAGATGGCGTCATGTTGAGCAACATATTCAAGCGATTGTTCGAATCAATTTTTGCCGTTTTGAGATTGACGTTCTCCAGGCGAAGGGCCTGCACCTATTTTGTGACCTCGTGGACGTGGGAGATTATCGTCCGGTGATGGTACATCAAGTGACCAAGGCCTAATGCAGCATCAGAAGGAAAAAGAAGTATAATTTGAAGAAAGAAAAGTAATTTAGGTATCCAAACAAAATGATGAACAAGTAAAAATAAATATAAAGTAAAAGTGTCACTGAACAAAAAAACAAAAAAACACGAGTATATTTTTGTATTTCCCAAAAAACAACCATCACAGACTAATTTCTTCTTTTTCTTCTTTTTTCCTTTTGGTCACCTTTGTAATTTCTTATGTGATATATGTTGTTTACTTCAACAGAAAAAAATATATTACAAATACTATAAGTATGAAATTGTAACATTAACATAAAAGTATATTAGAATTAAAAATATATATATAGAAAAAAAGTATTGTTATTTTTAGGCATTGAACTACGCCCGATGAGCATTTGTCAATTTTATTCAACCTTGACTAAATGAATCAAAGAGGAGTTAGGATCTCTTATGATCAAATGACAAGTGATTTAAACATAAAATCATGTTAAAAATTATCAACTTGGATACAAATTTGAGAAAAATATATTTCCTCAGAGTGAGACTGATAAGTCCAAAAAGTTGAACTACCAAATATAAGGGGCACTAACTTCAAAATAGAGATCAGCGACCTAAATTGGTGATGAAAGATATCTCAGCGACCTCCAAAACCTTCAGCAATCGTCACAGCGACCTCGCCGATCCTGCAAAACAACGCCTAGAACGGACCGGATTTCGAGCTCGTTAAGGCCCTCCGACGCTTAAGTTAATAAGCGAAAAACACACTCCTCTCTCTCAATAATACGGTGAAATCACAATAATAGTATGATAATGAATACAAAATAAGAGACAAAAGCCCTCTTTTATAGAGATAGGAGAAATCCTCCACTATCTAGGGTTACCTTTCATAACCAGAATTTCATTCATACCGTGACTCTTTCACCGACTTTCAATTGGGACTCTTCCCATATGATAAGTTTCCATAAACATGAAACTTTTTAATATATATTACCGAAATAAGCTTGGGCATATAGCCCACCAGGCCCACATACATATTAAACTCTCAATCAGGCTCAAATACTCAGCCCAATCCACCAGAGATCACGACCCTATATGAGAACTCATCCTCATACTACAGGTCGCTACTCCAAATACATCAGCTCGCCCACTTTTGAGGAACAGCCTTCGACTCGTTCACCTCTCAAAGGCATAATATTGAGGAACAGCCTTCGGCTCGTTCACCTCTCAAAGACATAATACAGCTCGCCCATTTTTCAGGAGGCACACCCTCTACTAGAAATGAGGTCACCTTCCACAAATACCCACATATATCACATAATATTACGTACGAATATTTTGGTCCACATCAGCTAGTCCCCCATGTTTTAGCTGAATGAGGTATGAAATCAGGTAGAACATGTAAACATAAAATCAAACAAACACAAACAACGTATGCACACAAATCACCACTTTACCTCACAAAATCACATCTCAGAATTACCCGACTCGATCTCATTGAGCAACCATATCAATAATCCATTATAGATTAGTAATCACAACTGCGACCTACAAAAGGTCAACACACCGAGCTCACTTTTTCAATCACACTATCATTATCATATTGAACGACCTCATACACATAAGTCCCCAAATTAAATCTCAAGATTTTACACTGGGCGACCTGAAAATATACCACTCCTCTATCGACCTGCAGCCATAACCAGTTTCAAAATCACTATCACAAGCGAACCATAAAGTCAAGACACGCTTCTTTTCTCACATCCCATCTTCTTTATGCTTCATTAAATGCAGTCTGCCCCCTTACCAGACACGCGTCACTCCCTTATATTCTCGGAGTATAATAAATCTAGTGGACCTGGGAATTAATGGCCCAAAATATTCCCCAAATTAAACCCTATTATCACCCTCTCTAATCTGTCCCATCACTTTTACGCCTCCCAATATAAAACCCTCTCATCTTCTTCACTTGTTACTTTACGCTATCTCAAAATAAAAACTCACCATTTTCACTCTGCAAAAAAGCTTAACGGCGCACGATCATTCAAAAATCCCACATCATCACACTGTTCACCAACGACCTGCAGCTCGTCTAAAATGTGTAAGTCCCCCAACCTTCTCAAATAACAACTTTAATCATACTATTAGATCTGTAATTGCGTTTACTGAGATATTTGTGCTCTGTGTTATTCATTCCCTGAATGTATTTTAATTTTCGATGGCATCAGCATCCCCCACCGATAATTCGCAAAATTCAACCCTTTCCCCCGATTTGGACCCTTTTGAAAACCCTTATATAATTGAAATTAGGCAAAAGCAGCCTCTATTACCTTCTTCCGGCCTCCGCGACGATCCAGAAGGTGACGTAACCTGGTCGGAACTTCGAGCCCAAAGCATAACCCTTTCTGAAACTCAAACCTCGAGAGACAACCTCCATGAAATTCCATCTTCTTCATTATTAGCCCTCACACCTATCCTGGAGGGTGTCCCTCTACCCACATCTAACAAACCTCTACCCTGCGATCATTTTATGGAGAACCCTGTGACTGTAGCCTCTTCCCTATCCATTAGCGACCTACCTTTTTCTTCTCCCTCAACCAAAGAAATCAAATTTAATTATTGGATACTACCCGAGCGTTCCAAATTAGAAAAATTTATGAGAATCCTCAATCTACCTAAAACYGCMAAGATGGTCCTACCCGAAGGGCCACATGTAGACCCCTTGCGACCTGCGCCCAACCATATTACCCTTTACGACACATTACTGGTAGCGGGGTTTAGGTTTCCAGCTCACCCCTTCTACATCGAAATCTCCAATCTATACAACATCTCGCCCTTACAACTAACCCCCAACTCCATGAAGTACCTGGCCGGATACCTCTTATTGTGTGAATACTACAATACCAATCCTGACTCGGGCTTCTTCCACTTCTGTTTTCAGATAGAATATCAACAAAATTCTTTCTATCTCTCCGCTCAGGCTTAGCTCGCTTTCTCATAAATCCTCATAACAAAGTCCCCGAGTAGAGAAAGAACTTTTTCTTTATCTATAACTCTGAAGAATGGCCTTTCATAACCGAGTTGAAAAATCGCACTCCCAAATAATATAAACCAACCACTTCCAAGGAGTGCCCTCGTCTGTATAAAAAATATACCGATCAGCTCAAGGAATGGAGCAAACACCCATTTGACATAACACTCCTCACCAACCGATCGGACCGGAAATGTTCCGCTACGTGGGCATTGACTCCCGCCCAGTGGCACCACACCTCGCCATCACAGATGATGAATTTGGTAGGTGCTTTTAGGTTTCATAATTACACCTCATTATTTACAACGTAAATCAAATAATAACAATCTCTCTATGTAATGCAGTGGCCTTCATCAAGAACTGTGCGGCGACCCGTACTGAAGAAGAGCAAAAACAGCCCTCAACACAATCCAAAGCTCACCCTGTTCCAGCGCCGGCCAACACAAGCGAGGCCACACAACAGGCCTCTGGAGCAGCTGGTGGTGAAGAGGGAGAGGCCCATCTAGTCCGACGACCTAGCAAAAATAAAGGCAAACGTCCTCTCCACGATGCTCCCAAAAGCCCAGTGGCGAGGAGCCCAAGCCCCAGTCCGCCAGAGCAAAAAAAACGTCGCCTTCGTAAAGGTCCAGCTCCGATTTCAACTAGTGCATCAGAGACCTTGGTGGTGATAGCAGTAGTCCGACCTTAAATATTGGTCAAAATACACATCCCACAAATTTTACCCTTTTAAGTCGTATCAGCGAGAGAGTGGATTCATGTCTTCATTTTAAGCCCATTACTAAAAATTGTATTACATTTCTTTTTATGTAGCACATTTATTTGACGTAATATTAATTTGCATTCCACAAATTATAAATCTGTTAAGAACCACTGTAAACCCACATAATATTTTAAACTTTTAAATTTATCAAAAGCTCTTTTTTATCCATACTCGTACGAATTTATAATAAGCCCAACCCCCTCTCTGTTCTGTTTGATCGGAGGATATGTTAGTGGGGCCATTGGGTGTGGATAGATAGAGCAAATAAAGTAGTGATAAACGGTAAACTATGGTTTTACAAAAGTCAATTTGTATTATATGTTTATACACTAATACTTTATTGCCCAACAGCCTCATAATTGACTTAAAATAGCTTCTAGTTAATTATGTCCTTGACAGTAGCTTTGTCCCGACCAAAAGAAACTACCTTCTAAGTTCTGACCACTTACTTGATTTGAATGGCTACAATCATCTCTCTTCCAATGAATGATTAATTTTGTTTAAAAATAAAAAATAAAAAATGCCCCTCTTTTGTGTCAGAACATTGTAATGACTTTTTGCTTCAAACTTTTTGAGGAATGTCAATATTCAACCTATGCTCAATCTTTGATAGTCTTATTCCCCTCCACGTTATATTTCACGTCTACTTTAGTAACTAAAATAAACCCAAGGGTAGTTTTGTAATATTTCTAAACTAACATGAAGAGAAGCCGAAGAATCGAAAATCACAACTCACAACGTTTACTTTCATAACTGTTGAGTATCGTGAAGCAACACAAACTGGGCAATGCCGACATAAAGTCGTGTTTATTCTACATTACATATCCGATATAATATAAAATACCACAAAGAGCTCAAACAGACAAGAAACGGCTCATCCACGCACGGAAACGAGTCCAAGCCAGCTCAACAGCAGCAGCATCTTCATCGTTCATTCCCATGTTCTTCCTTCTCTCTACTCCTTCTGGAGAACTGTTCATAAACGCATGCCCGACACTCGGATATATGTATACCTCGTGTGGAGCCCCAGATGCCTTCAGCTTCTCTTCTAGAGCTTTCCCAGTCTGGTACACAAAAGCAACGTACCGGAAAAACACAAGGCATTTGCATATTATAAGCGAGCATAAATTACAAACATCGCCATTTAGGAATTAGAATTTAAGGTTTATTAAGAATAGAAAATAAAACTCCGTCCAGTGTTAAAATTATTAAAATGAAATGAAAAATAAAAAATAGTGGATTTATATGATTTTTCTTACAAATATCGATTTGATTTGAGAACGTAAACAATAAAGTAATGTTCTGAAAAATCAAATAGGCGCATAGAAAAGAGAGCAAAATAGAACGATGAAAATAATTTAAGAATATATTGATCTTACCTTAACATCTGAAAACCCGACCAAACTATCAAGTTCACCAAAGTGAGCCTGCACTGGTGCCTTAGCGTGTGCAGGGTCAGCAAGCTCCGGTGAAGGCACTCCATAGAAAGCTACCACAGCATCAACCCCAGGGACCAACACAGAACTTGCGATAGAAAGAGCACCACCCATGCAGTATCCAGTTACACCAACCTATGAAAAATCTTATTAGTAGATAAGTAGGAATTTATCAACTTATAGATTCCCATCACTTTATACAGACAATATTAAGTGCAATAATATGGTGTGACCGAGTATATATATATATATTCTCATGGGTTCGCACAATGTAAAGTTGCTCAAGCAAAGTAATTTAACTTTACTAGAATGAGAACTGAATTTTATCCTTCATGGTAACCAAAGAACGATTCTTGGAAATTGGAAAATAAGTTTTCAAGGTTTAAAATATGACATCGTGAAAAATTCAAAGGGTTAAATCAAAGTTTATTATGATGAATTGTTATTTAGCATGAGAAGGAATAGCAGATAAAGAAAATGAGATAAAAGGAAGAAGAAATAATTAAAGAGTTCAAAATGTATTAAAAAAAAAAAAACAATTGCAATTATATCGCAGAAACAGCAATAGAATTTCTTGGCACGCTGAATCTCAATGAAATGGCAAAACAACCATACTGAAGAATAAAAGAATGGTTCAACAAGATCATGAGTAAGCGTTAAAACAATTTTGTTTTGTTCCTAGAAGGAAAAAAATGCAACTCATTATATCATCCTTCCTCTTAATCTCCCAAACTTAAGTTAACATTTCTCAACCAAGAACAATTATTATCCTCCCATTCTCAAATTCCAAGTATTATCATCATCTTCTTCTCTTAGGAATCAGCCAATCAGGCATTGAAGATACACATGATTACTTATTATCTGAGTTTTTTTCCACCTCTTTTGACCTGTGGTCCTAATCATACGACACGGAAAAAAAGATAAAGATCTCACAATACAAGCACATCAACCAACACTCAATAAGTTAAAACAAGATTGGGATCTTTTGATGTTGGAGTTCAAGTAAAGTATTCTCAAAGCTACTTACTGTTACATAATATAAATATGCAATTCCTATGAACATAGAACCTCAACGAAACAGTGAGATGCTTTGCTTAGTAAATGAACATTTTATTCGAGCAAAGCTGAAAATCCTTATTATTAATGAAATGTGTGGAAGGTTATGATATCCTATGTTCAGCATTTTCATGGTTACAAGGAAATAAAAAGATCGAAAGTTCTAGACATTCTTCTTTGTTAAACAGTTCATTGTAAATTGAGCAAATTATTGTCTCACACCATATTAATTTAAAGAGAAGGAAGAAAATTACAGCAGTAGAAACAGAAGTAACTCACGAGCAAGTTCAAACACTCCTAATTAGCAACGCATATGGACTTTTTAATAGATTCATGTCCCACAAATTTATATTAACATGATAAAATATCATAATTGCAATTTACCAAAGATACATGTAAAAAAGTCACAAACCTTCTGAGAACCATTTGCCTTTAGCCAGTTGACAGAGGCTTCGATATCCTTCACAGCGCCTTGCCAATCAAGACCATCCATCAAATGTTGTGCTTCAGCAGCGTCTAAGCCAACCTTCCCTCTGTACAAACTGATTGGCAAGGAAAAAACCCGGATAAGAAATAGACATCAACACTCACGTTGGAGCAAATCATGATAATAAAAGGTATAAAAAATTAGGCAAAAAAATAAAGCTGAACTAGCGTGACAATACAAGGTTTCTTACTCTGGGATCAATGCTTTATAGCCTGAATCGAACTGAGAGATCTTTTGAGCATGATTCTTGATCTCAAAATCAACACCCCACCATTCTTGAAGCACAACAATCCCCGGAGCATTGTCTTTCCCAATCACGTAGGCGTCAAATGTCTACTTGATAAATTTCCCCAAACAGAGGTAAAAAAACAAAAACAAACAAATAGAAACTGGTAATGCAAGATAAAAACATAACAAAATTAAACTACATCAGCATTTATTGTATGGTATTCATATCATATTTCTTGGGCACATTATCAAAAACTTAAGCAAGGAAGTAAAAACAATGAMGGTTAAAAAGCAAATCAAGAAAGCTAACTATACCCATTATACAATTGATTATTTTAAAGAAGCAGATGCTCAATTCACTACAAATCCCACCTTTCTATTCCCAAATTGAAACAAATATTAAATAAACAATAGACGTATAAAAAAAAGAGGAAAATAACTTTCATCCAGTCAAACAAGAAGAACCATTACCGTGTTATCTCTCTGAATCTGGACTTTCTTGAATGGGGAAGAGGCAGCAGAGTCGGTTGCCATCGCTCGAACCTGACGGGGAGAAGTGGAGGAGAGGAAATGGGTTCTTCCAAAGGAGAACGCTGTAGAAGAAGAAGTGGACTTTGATTTGTTTAAGAGGGTTTTGGTGATAATTCTAGAACCACAGGACATCATACCTTTCTAGTTACAACTTGGGCCTTTTTGGTTTTTTTTTTTTTAACCTCAAAATGGAAACGGTCATTTATACGTGACCACGGTTTCAAAACCACCAAAGCTAGAATCGCCGGTTAGTAAATGTAGGACGGCATATTTTGTACTTTGTTGATTAAAATAACATGAGTATTTAATGTCAAGTATTTAATGTACCACATAATTATTTTATTGTACCATATAATTATTTTTATTCTATGTGTTAATTTTTTTCACTTTCAACATTGTTGCATTGGAGATACTCTAAGTGCTAAAATTCAAAGCTTTTTGCTGCTACCGAGTTTTATGCTTTGTTGAACTGATAAGAGTGATTAGTTACCGTTTATTATTTTTGTGTGTGTTTGTAGATGAATATTATTAGTCTTAATAAATTTGAGATAAACATAAACACTGTCCTAATTTGAAGTCTCAGTATGCAATTTATTATAGCTAGTATGATATTAACATGGTTAATATGAATTTTAATAGACATAATTCAAAGACGCAGTCTGAAATTTATAAAATATTACAATAAAGTACGAATTTCAAATAGTATGAAATCTGTTGACACATATAGAATTCCACATTATAAGCATGTATTATGGAATTCGATCGGAAAGTCCCATGACAACGATGAGAGTCCGTCAGCAACTGGTGGGACCGACAATGATCAATATAAAATTAACACGAGTTGTACGAAATTAATGTGAATTTTATTTGAACAAATATGGAAGAAAGACAAAAAATTGAGAAAATAAATAAAATTGGTCAGTAAGAATAAATTTATACTCTTATATATTAATTTTAATTAAATGAGAAGTTAAATAAATAAATGAAAAATTAACATTTTCAATTAATTATTTGAAATATTTTTTATACCTATTATAATATATGAGAATTCACCCTTAAATTTTCAAACACACGATACATAAATGTGATACTTTAGGCACATGCACATTCAAATTTTAGTACTTATAATTCATTTTCCTTTAAAAATTGCTCGACACATACCTAACAAACTTTTTTGTTAATTTCGTGTCGACCATGGTTTAAAGAATACATACGAATATACGACATGTATATGTCTACTGCAACATAGCCAACATTAAAAATGAAATGCAATATATAATTAAAAATGAAGTTTTTGAAGGGGAACTCAATAATACATAGACATTAATATGTCGTTTTCTCACATAAATAGTATCTCTTTCTCTCGATTCTCCAAATGCTGGAACTATTCATTATCGAACCATTCATTGCCACCATTTTATCATTTCTTAATATTGGTAGCCAATATTCCTTGCTTTGAGGAAGTTTATCGCCATACTCGTGGAATATACTGTCAGGCAAATAAGCATATTAGTTAAACAATTTATAATTTGGCAGTTCCTTAATATAACGTGAAAGAAATTTCAATAATGATTATTATTTTCTTTCACCCACTTTGTTACCCTTCTTTTCTTTCTGTTGGAAACCCAAGAATTAGTGGTGTCATTACAATTAATTTCATGCAAAACCGAAAACCACGTACAAATACTGAGCTATACATAAAAATCAACGCACTTGATATTCATTTAAAACTCCATAACTCTACACCCCAAAAACCAACCATTAAATTTAAAAACAATAAAATAAAGTATAAGCATTATGTAAAAACAAATACATAAAAGACAAAATATATCAGTACCTGTTGGACCAAATAAAATCTCTTTCTTCACCTCGGGACATTTAGCTGCCATTTCGGGATGTCTGCTATTTTTGCAGCTCTCCGTCGATAGTAATAACAAGCAAGGAACATGAAATTGAAATATGTCTATTTAGGTTCATTGAACCTGGTCATTGTATTTACAAATCCTTGTATCTGTATGCCTTTTTTAGAGAGAATTAGGTGTCAGCAATTTCATGCCCCACTAAGATTGTCGCTTTCCGCCTTTCGGATCTTTTCTTTATGGGGAATGATGAAAAGGAGCAAGCATATGTTGTGTCCAGGAATAGACCAGTCACCATAACGCGTGTCTATTTTTTTTTTCTTTTTTCTTTTAAATTTTGCCCAGCATCATTTGTGTGTGTGTGTGGTATAGAAGTGGATTCAGACGGTAGACAATTATTTTTGTCTACACTCTTATTCTATTTGTTTTGATCGATCATTTCAAGTACGATAAAACAAATTATTATTATTATTATTATTATTATTATTATTATTATTATAGGTATGAAATGATTATAATATTTATTATATTTTAAAAAATAAAAAATGTGAAAGAATAAAAAATAGTAAAATTAATAAAATAATATTTAATTTTTATTAAAAAAATAAAAAGTAATCAGCATTAATTCTCTATTGAAAATATAAATATAACAAATAAAATGATATATTTTTTATTTAATATAAATATGACAGATGGAATGGAACAAAAGAAATATAAATCTACATAAGTTAAATTACTAATAGGAGACATATTTATTTATTTATTTATTTATTTTAACCAAGTAATATATATTTGGTAAAAAGATTAATGAATTGTAAGAGAATAAAAAAGCTAAGGACATAGACACATTTATTTATTTATTTTAACCAAGTAATTTATATATTTGGTAAAAAGATTAATGAATTGTTAAAGAGAATTAAAAAGCTAAGGACATGCATGAACAAAGCCATGAATTTCAATTAGGCTGGGCTATTTTTTTTTTTGAGTTGGTATATCAGACCCGGGTGCATTATGATGCACCCGGATGAGTATTTAAGAAGCAAATGATAAATATAAAATTATAAATTCGTATCCATCACTCATAACTTGTATATTCATTATATGAAAACTAACTTCCGGCAATTGGTTAGACTGAAAGTTTCAGTGTAGTTATGCTGTTCTAATTGTAGAGGGCTTAACTGCAGTACTGGATGTTTCTATGTAGTCAAAACCAATCTCTTTTAACCAGTCTTGCTTTACACCTTGCCAAAGAGCCATCTGCATTTCTTTTTGTCTTAAACACACATATGCAACTGCTAAGCTATTTTTGAGGAGGTAGAGAACCGAGTTTCCATGTTTAACTCCCGACCAATGCTTCAAACTCTCTTTTCATAGTCTCATGGCATGTGGGAATTTCAATACCTCTAAGTGACTCTTAGGTTCAAAAAAGAGATATTTCTCAATATGAAGTGCCTTAGGCTTTGTGATTCCATCTTTCAATCTAGTAGTCATAGGATGAACATTCTGAACCCCTGATACACCCTGCACAGTAACATTAGCTCCAGACGAAACTGATAAATGATTATTGTCGATTGACAAATCTATAATTATTTGATCAATATGGATAGATATGTGAGCTGATGAATGGGTGGAGCCATCAGATGATGTGGAGTGGGAGTGGTTTGAAAGTGTATATGTGAGGAGGTGATATAGAGGGAGAAGTAGGAGGAGAACTAGAGGAAGATAATATAGGAGGTGCAATAGTAAGTGAATGAGTGAGAGGGATTGTGATAAGGGGGTGTTGTAAGTGTAGGATCAAGTATGAGTGTGTTATCTGAAGTAGATTGATGGGAACTTGTATTGGAGCTCATCAAACACCACATGTCTGGTGGTGATGATTTTGTTACCAGGAAGTGAAACCTTGTAGCTTTTGTGAGAAGAGCTATAACCAAGGAAAGTGCATTTAGTACTTCTAAAATACAGTTTATGCTTATTGTATGTCATCAGGTAGGGATACCATTAGGGGTGGCAAATCGGGTTACCGTGTCGTGTTTGTGTCGCACTATCGTATTTTTTATTTTCTATTTTATTTGATCATAAATTTAACAATAAGTGTAAATCTAACTTATTTTATGATTTCGTGCTTTTCGTGTCGTGTTTCGTGTTATTTCGTGTCGTGTCGTGCCTTATCGTGTCTTTGTCTCTATAACCGTGTTACTTATCGTGTCGTGTTTGTGCCGTGCTATCGTGTTGTGTCAGCTATTGCCGCCCCTATATACCATAGACAACCAAAAATATTGAGATTGGAGTGTTAGTGGTTGTCTGAATCGGACTGCCGGGTAGGATGAGCCTCGCTGAAGTAGCCCAAATGCTTGACATGTCATTCTCCACAGCCAAAGTTTAAATATGAGAGATGAGTTATGGGAATTAGTCGCGATAAACGAACTCCCAACGATTAACAAAAGAAGAGGTAGTTGAAGAGTGAGCAATATCTCGTTAGGAAGTATAGTGGTCCACACATAGTATAGCCTGTGATGGCAGAGACAGGGCACTCACCTTAGTATCGTTACCATTGCAGGTTAGTGACATAAGGCAATAGCTTGTCGACCAAGTAATATGCAAGGTAATGAGTCGAGGGAGAGAGATTTTCTCGTAACTACTCTAAGAACACCACGTGACATGACATAGTGAAAACCTATGAATAGTGCTAGTAGGTATAAATATAACCTTGATAAGAGGGTTAGGGATCTTCTTTTAGTATTTGGGTAATACACAATATTTTGAACTAAGGCTAAAAGAGAGAAAAATCTAGGAGATGAGTGAGCTTTGTAATTAAGGTCGCTTCCTTAAAAGAACGACCTCAACCTCAGCTTAATATACATGAAAAGAGAGAGGCATGATTCACTAGGAAAAACACGTCTTATGTGAGAAGGTAATGGTCCCACGTGGAGGTCTGCCAAAGACCTATATTTTAGACTCAACAAGAAAGCAGCTCGCTGCTCCAAAGCAGTAATTCTCGACAAGACAACTACAAAAGAGAGAGAAGTGGAAAGAAAAAAACATGAATATGGGGTGAGGAAGTAAAATTAAAGGTAACAACGAGCTTGCATGAAAAGGAAAGGATAAAGGTCTTACTCATAAAAGTTATGAAGGTCATTAGTGGGATACGACGAGCTGATCTATTAGTGTTCGACTGTAACCAATCCCCGTACAAAGCACCGCCAGGGTTTCCAAACACTTGCCGATTGGGGAAAGCCCAAGATCAAGTTACTAATTAGCCAAAGTGATCACTATCATAAAACCGTCTCCCACCATCTCGTGGAGATGCTTTTTAGTAGAAGAGCTAATCAATATCCTCAAGCATGGGCGCCTCCATCCCTCTTGGTAAAAGATCACATAGAGGTCTAGGATCCTGACCCAATAGAAGGGATGGACCTGTCTAAGGGCTGAACCCCATCGGGCTAGCCACCTGGAGAGAAACCGTGGGAGCGAATGGCCGCGTGTCCTTACGCAATAAAATTAATATTATTATTTCTCCTCAAATTTCCTCCACTAACTAGCAGAAGGCGTAAGCAAGGGTCGATCCCACGAAGAGTTTGGATTAGCTTGTGATTATTCGTATTTAAATGAAATAACAAAAGGGGGTGAAAGATGATGAACTAACTAATGAGAACTAAAAATGAATAAAGAAAGCAGAGTAAATAGACTCAAACAAACGAAACATGTAGAGAATTAATAAGTAATTAATAATAATGAGAAAACTCCAGTTCAAGTTCGGTCTCCACCCTCGATCGTTTCATTTAACCAATTGTAATATCATAATTCAATTTTCATATGAAACTACTAGCCCTAAATAGCAACAAGCTCTGCCACTCGAATTTGCCCTTACTGAATATTTAATCAAAATAAGCTCTTCTATTAAACCTAATTAATGAACAACCTATAATAAGCTCTCTAGATTTAATCCAATAACAATATTAGAAACCAGGCAAATAGGCTAATATAAGCAATAAGCTCATAAGCTCGGTTTAATACACTTATATTGTGTTATCCCTAATGATGTGAGACCATTAGTTGCTACAAGTGAAATAGAAACCACAACAATTACATGGGATGTAGCTCTCTTTCAAGCAATTAATATCTAATCCCTAATATAGGTGATCAGTCCAAATCAGGAATCAAACAATCATGTCATGAAAATAGAATAACACAAAAAATCTCATATGAAAAATGAATCAAATATTACGGAAATTGATTAGAACATAATATCACGAAGGTTTCAACATTACAAGGACCGAAATTAAAGAACTACTCACTCATGGTGTTCATGAAAATAAAAGAAAAATAAATAAACAAACATGAGTTCTT
Source organism: Phtheirospermum japonicum (assembly GCA_014905375.1). Taxonomy (NCBI): domain Eukaryota; kingdom Viridiplantae; phylum Streptophyta; class Magnoliopsida; order Lamiales; family Orobanchaceae; genus Phtheirospermum; species Phtheirospermum japonicum. Next base: position 981,349 of record BMAC01000010.1, read on the forward strand.
GAATAAGAAGGGAAAAGAGGATTAGATCTTGAGTCTTGAATCTTCAATCTCTTGATGGATAGATGATTTGGACTCTCTTTGATGCCTTGGAACCCTAGGAGTCCTCCAAAAACTCTGAATCATCTCTTTGTTAAAGTAAGGAAGCATATATATAAGTTTCCAAATAATTACAGTGCAGATTCCCTTCCAAATATAGATTTTCTGCGTCGGCGTCAATCACTCGTAGATCAATGGGGTCAAATCGAAAGAGACAGAGAGTGTCATCGACCAAGTTGTCGACACTGGGTAATCCAGTGTCGATTACAGACCCAGTGTCAGTGGTAACACATCAAATCGAGGCCCAATTTCGTTGAAACTCCACTCGTAGGCCAACACTCGTCCATCCCAAGACCATAATACTTAAAAAATTCCCTAAATATACAAAAATCAAGACAAATTCATGCGAATCACGGGGTGTCATGCTGCGTCACTTTCTTCTTTGCCGAAATCACTCCACGAACCATCCGCGGATCATCGTCACACCAAACGAGCACAATATACTACAAAATAGATAAAATACATGCAATTGGTACTCGTCCATCCACAAGAACATATATACGAGAAATAAACATATATGATACTATGAAACGCATAAAAGTATAATTTTAGATCATGAAATGTCGCATAATTTCTTGCATATCAGCGACAATGGAAACCTTAACTTTAGGCACTCCTCGTAGAGGACCACACAACCGTATAGGGCACAATGAGCTCACCTACTTGGGTGAGGAGAAAAGATATGAACCAAATTAGAAATGCAATATGCCACTGTCCACTTCTCCAGAACATTTTACTGGAAGTTACTGGGGAACCCATCTGACAAAAGGTTAGAATTAAGGACCTCAAACGAAGGGGGTCGTACCAAAATATCCCCGGGATCACTCGAACAAATCCTCCTTCTTGAGGAAACTTAGTGAGGATCCGAGCTGGAGATCCCCAAAAATTAACATCAGTCCAGCAGGCCTCTGCCATGAAACCTTGTACGAGCCCAGCACACCGAGGAATTGAAGGAGGCTTTGAAGAACCCTCCGTTCCTCATTCCCCTTCCGAATAGGAAGAGTAGGGGAAATATCTACCGGAGCCTTTACGTTAGCAACTCCACCTTTGTCGAGAACATCCCAACCCATACCATTAATGTCCTTAAAGGTGTAACTAGAGATTATTAGCTCGGTCCTGAGAAAATTGTTGTTCTAGTCGTGAGAATGATCAAAACTACTAGAAGAGGATACTATAGTAACGAGATTTTATAGAAAAAAAGAAGAAAACCAGAAAAAGGGAAAGGGGAAAGATGAGGCTGTAAAATAGAAAATGTTAAAATTAAGAAACAAAATTTGGAAAAAGGAAATATAAAGGGTAGGTACAAAAAGTTAGATTAGTCTTACACAAATCTCTCGATTGGACACAAAAAGTTCAGAACATATGCAACCCCTTACTTCCCACTCACAAAATGCCTAAGGAAGAATAGGTGATCATTGTAGTGAGTCAAAATCTAAGGTACAACATGCAGGAGCTTAGCTCATCAAAGTTGAGCCCATATTGTTCATATGAAATAGAACCAACTGCGCCTAGGGGCCATTATTGGTGGATGTCCGAATTGGACTACCAAGTAGGATGAGCCTTGATAAAGTGGTGGCCCCAATTGCTCGACACATCATCATCCACAGTGGAAGAGTAATTATGAGAGATGAGCTATGGGAATTAGTCGAGATAAATGAACTCCCAAGGACCAACAAAAGATGAGATAGTTGAAGAGCAATAACTCATTGATAAGGATAATGGTCCACACATAGTACAACTTATGATAGCAGAGCTAGGGCCCTCACCTCAGTACCATGTCCTTTATAGTTGAGGGAGAAATATTTTCTTACAACCAATTTGAGAACACAATGTGGCATGACTGATTCAAGCTTTTGTGTACCTACTTATAAAGATTTGTCAAAAATTTAAAAGCTCGCCCGCAAGAGAACGGGTTCGCGTGTAGGTTGGTAAGTTGAACCGAATCGTCTCAAGGAAAACTAGGCTCGGAAGCTCCTTTTGTGTTTGTTGTTCACGAATAATAGAATAAAATAAAATCCTAATCTAAACACATAAAAAAATTAAATTGATTTAAACGAAGAACAATAAAAATTAAGGGTTTTGAAAAGTTTGAGAAAACAAGGGTTCTAGAGCTTCGAATCATTTCCAAACCCAATCGATGGTTCACGACGATTCTAGGCTCTAGACCCGTTAGATCTAGCTAGTCAATCTCATCAATATCATCATAATAATCTCATCATAATCATCAATCCAAAATCACCAAGATCATACAATTCATAACGCATGGGAGGTTTTGTTTTGTTGAAGATTAATTATTAAACCATCAAGCATGAATTTAAAAGCATGAAAATTAATTAAACTAAATTAAACGAAAAGAAAACTTACTAATTAAATTGATGAATTTGCAGCGTCTTGATGGTAGAAGACTTGAATCTAAATTATCTAAAAGCTAGAAATCTAAATCTAAGAGTTTTTGAAGAGAAACTAAAAATAACTCGGCACTCGTTTGGAGTTGTCAATCCCTAAGAGGCTTTAAAAACCCTAGGAATAAGTCTAAAGTGTCTAAGTACAGCTTAGGTAACTTAGAAAATCGGACTTATGGGGTAGTATTTATAGATTTTTGAAAACTTGAAAAGGAAAGTTTTTATGTCGGTTCTGGGCACTTAGCGGTAGCGTTAACGGTAAGGTAGCGGTAGGATAACTGTTATAGAAAGCTATCGCTAGTTCTTCATTTCTTCGACAATGGTTCTGGGAAGCGGTAAGTAACCGTTATAGATAGCGGTAGTAGCTATCGCTAGTGCACTGTTAGCTTCTCTTCCTTCAACGATTCTATAATGGTTCCAGAAGCAGTGGAACTCATTGACATGGATCCTTCTTTCATTGACTACAGATGCATCTCGTACTACATTGCCTTATCATTTCATTCATTAGCAAAACTGATCTGTAGAGCTTACCAAATCTCATTAGCAGTGTTCAATCCAATAATAGTGAATAACACATGTTCAAAAGGAGAAGATAATTACCAAGAGGTTAGCAATTGATCTCGGAGTATCCATCTTAAATAGATTGGATTAATGGTTCTCTCACCTTCTGAGCCACTCAGAAGAAATTGACCAGACATTTCTTAAGTGCCGGCAAGAAAGTTTGATAGACCATATCCTCTTGTGGCTGTCAAAACTTGCTGCCTCCACATTAAATAGTTATTATCATTTAGCTTCATGTTATTTAATTAAATTTAAAGTTGAATAACTGGATCTAGAATATTTGTGGTGTTTTTGGTATGATTTGTAGACAAAGATGAGATTTGAGACATGGTGTAATAAATGACAGATACAAAAGCAATAAAAGATAGAAACATATGGCACAGAGTAAGGACATCAACCCACTCTGATACCATGTGAAATAAGCAATATTGCCTTAACAGGTGATTTGTACTTTTTTGTACACCTTTTTGTTACATTTTTGTGTCGCATTCGCGTGTGTTTTGCTTGCATTTACGGGTTTTAGGAGTCGTTTTGGCCTATTTTTTTAGTTTTAGGTTTTTATAACTTTTGTACGGTTTTTATTAGTTTTTCGTACATTTTTACCCTTTTTCGTATTTTTGGCCGTAGGAGGACAAAGCGGTCCCGTGCACGCTCGGAGCATCCCACTCGACTCGGATTGGAATGGGCAAAGCAAGGGAGCACAGCGTGAACGAGGAGCAACAACCGGCGGATGATTAGAGAGAAACGAGAAAGCCGAGCCAGTCGATCGACTGACCACCAGTCGATCGACAGCCGGGTCGACTGGAAGGGTGAAATCGACTGGAGTCCAGTAGGTTCGGAGAATTTTTGAAAGCAGTCGATCGACTGACCCCTAGTCGATCAACTGAGACGCAGTCCATCTTGGGATTTTATTACTTTTTGACGTTTTTACCCCTGTATTTTTGTATAAATAAGCCCAACCTTCTCCAACCTTATCCAACCCTTCCTTGGTGGAATTTGGGGCTTGCTCCATTTCCTTCAAGCCTTTACATTTCCTTGCAATGATAAACCATAGCTTAGTGTAGTTTTAGTTAGCTTAGTGGTTAATCTAGTTTAGCTAGTTAGTTAGTTGTTAGTTAGTAGCTAGTTAGTTGCTCTTAAGCAAGTGTGGGAGTGAGTGACACCTCCTTCATTTGTGTTGTTGAAGCTTTCTCATTTGTGGATCTTGAGTTTAATGCAATTGGTAATTTCTTTCCCTTAGTGTTCTTGTGTTGTTATTGCCGAATGTTGTTATTAAAGTTGTGTTGGCTTTTAGATTTAGTTTGTGTTGATGTTCTTGCCTTATTCTTCAATTTCTCATTTCTAGATTTTAGGTTGTTCATGTTCTTGCAAAACTCCATTAATGCTCTTTTCAAGCTCTTTACTCTTTTTAGCCAAGCAAACTCTTGGACTCTTGAAAGATGTATGAGTTTTTCCTCTTTGGTAATTTGTCTTGTTCAGTTTAAAAGCCTTTGACTTTTCTTCAATTTCAAATGCTTGAATTTTCCCTCCATGAATCCTCTTTTAATTGGAAGCTTAATTTGATGCAATTAGTTTAGTAATTACGGGTTTAGGGTTTAGGTTCGTTTAGAACCATTAATCAGAGCTAGTCGAGAATTGAGATTGACGACCTCAATACTTGATCGACATTCGGGATTGACAACCCCGAATTGTGGATTAAGTGCTCGGCGAAAACTGATTAATCGTGGAGACGAACCGAACACCCCAAACCCTCGTTCTCTTTATTTAAATTAAAGTCCCCTTTTAAATTCAAGCATTAGAATAAAACTCAACCCAATTCAATGACTTAATGCTTTCTTAGTTTAGATTAGTGTAATTTAGCTCAACAAGAGAATAACTAAAACCACCGAACGCCGATAATATCTATCCTCGAGAGACACGACTCGGGAAAACTTACCGCTCTACAATCGACTCCGTACTATTGCGGAGAAGATTCTTAGGGTGCTAAGAAATCTTCGATCAACAGGAAAACTAATAAACCTGATAATATAAAGTCAAGAACACATTGTTCATATATGGTGAAAACGATTACACTAATAGTGACGTTGCAACTGTAGCTTAGAATCATATTTTAGGATCAATAGAATAATCCAGAATGTCTTTACGTGTCTCCTAACTATCAGATCATACAATTACAACCTAGCTCTAGATGAAGTGTCAGTTGGAGCTGGTACACCGCCATTACTGTTGTATAACAGTCTTATCCGTTACTTCGGTATCTTCTGTTTCATGTTTATGTTGCTATTTTGCTAGTGTAATGTTATTTGTAGTTCTTTTTTTGATGGTATAATGGTACTTGCTGGTGTAAGAATTCTTGTGTTCAAAATTATTGATTTTTCTATAGAAAACTATTTGTTGTGTTCTTTTATTATTCAGTAGGGAAACAATACTTTTGAATGTGCATATATATGCTGTAATTGATTAGAATCTTTTTAATGGCGGCATTGCCACACACACTCTCAACACATTAAACTCGCATAGTTCATATGATCTTGGTTCTAAAACTCAATATTCTCAAATTTTTAATTATAATGTGTCATGAAACTAGAGAAAAGAGAGAAGAGACTGATCAAGAGTGAGACTTATTATAACTATTAGAGTCCCTTTTATAGGTACAAAATTAGGGTTTAGGGGTAAGAATGTCATTCACATAATATATAATTATTACATCTAATTAATTACAACACCCCCCCTTGAATGACCTTAAAAATACTGCCTAGTTAAAACCTTACTAGGAAAACCCAATGGAATAAAACCTAGTCGAACGAAAAAGAGTACAATGCTACTCCCCCTGAAAACCATCACAATAGATCTTTGAGTCGATGCGCATGCCAATCTTGTGTACTAATTTTCTAAACGATGATGTTGACAATGCTTTCATGAATAAGTCCACAAAACTATCATATGAGCGAATTTTTTGGATATTGATGTCACCATTCTTTTGGAGATCATGTTTGCAGAAGAACTTCGGAGATATATACTTTGTCTTGTCATCTCTTATAGCCTTATTTGAGTTGTGTGATGCACGCCACATTGTCATCATATAACACATCGGTTTATCCTTTGTAGAATCTAATCCGCTTGACTCTTGGATGTGACGTGTCATATTTTTTAACCATACAAACTCTCGACTAATTTCATGGATTGCAATGATTTCAGAATGATTTTCAAATGTTACTGTTAAAGTTTACTTCACATATATCTCGAAGATATAGTAGTTCCCCCATATGTAAATACATAACCTGTTTGCGATTTAGCTTTATGTGGATTCAAGAGGTAACCTACATCTGCATATCCCAATAAAGAATTTCTATAATTTTTTGGTAATATAATCCAAGGTCAATGGTTCCTTGTAGATAACGTAGAATATTCTTAACACCATTCCAATGTCTTCAAGTGGGTGCAAAGCTATATCTTGAATGAGATTTACAGAAAATCTATGTCTAGTCTAGTGCAATTAGCAAGATAAGATAATGCACCAATTGTACTAAGATATGGTACTTCAGGACCCAGTATCTTTTTTCCATCTTCAATTGGTCGAAAAAGATCTTTATTTACTTCTAATTTTCTAACGACCATTGGTGATGTCAGTGGGTGTGCTTTATTCATGTAAAAATGCTTTAACGCTTTTTCATATGATGATTGATGAACAATAAGGAATAAATCCTTGTAGTCATGACTTAAGGCAAAGTTATCTTTACTAGAAAAACATGGTCAAATGATTACAATCGTAAATATAAATAACTAGTAAAGACTATGAAAACTCTTATCAATTGTAGCAACATGAGCATTAACATTTGAGTTTGGACAAATTTAATGTTGATCTAATAAATTTCTTTAAATTCTAAACTCTGATCTCTTCGTATATTTTCTCAGCGTATAGTCCTAATCCTCATATTTATGTAGACATTCTTATTTGTAAAGAAACCTACAAAAGAAGGAAAGAATATTTACATAATATATTGCAAGTCACTTTAATAAGAAAAGAAGATAATCTAGATTTCTAATAATAATGACTTGGAACATACGAAGTTTCATGACTACCAAATAAGATAAGTATAAAATCTTTCTTAAGAAATTAATATTTAATAAAATTGGCAATAAAGTCAGAATAATATATAGACAAAATAATACTCCAAATGATCAAAAGACTTATTAATTTAATACATAAACAACGTATAGACTCTAAATTAAAACATCTAGTCTTTCCAAAATATTTAATATTTAACAAAATTGGCAAGAAAGTCAAAATAAAATATAGACAAAATAATACTCCAAAGAATCAAAGGACTTATTAATTTAATTTAATACGTATCAAAAAACGTATAGACTCTAAATTAAAATATTTAATCTTTTTTAAACAATTAATATTTAATAAATTCGGCAAGAAAGTAAAAAAAAAAAAAACTCCAAAAGGAATAAAAGGCTAAAGAACATAAAATCTAAAACTTCTAAAAATCATAACTTGCAATATACAAGATTCCATGACTACCAAATAAGATATAGTATAAATTCACTCTTAAAAATTAATATTTAATAAACTTATTAGCAAGAACTAGCGATTAACCAGTGCGATGCACAGAACGAATTGAAATGGAAGGTGTAAGTTCATTCGATGTTAGTGTAATATTATTAATTTATTAATATAATATAATAACTTAAAATACTCAAATCACGATTTGGTCAACACGAGCAAATTTCAAACAAAGAACGGGGATATATACACCTCGTTTTATTTATTAGTTTACCCTACTAAAAATGTTATTGCAAAAATATCAATATTATCCTTAAACCCTACACCTCCAAATACGTCATCTCCTTCAACTCCCCACCATCACTCCAATCGTCGCCCATCACCGCCGCCACTGCCATGACCGCCGTCTATTGAAGAATATAAACAAAATATGCACACAGAAACACGCTACCGCCGTCGTGCCATTGAAGAAAGAAAAAGAAAAAAAAAACTTGTTCGAACTAAAATTTCGAATAAAAAATATATGTTTAAAAAATCGATTCGAATACAAAATACAAACAGCGAAAAATTGATTCGTACGCAAAATACATATTTTAAAAACTGATTTCAACGCCCCCTTTAAGGCTTGTTCGATTTTTCTCCGAACAACGTTGTATTGTTCGATCAAAGAGTTTAAAAACATGACATATATGCTCGAGAAACCCGAGACGAACACCTCTATTTTGCATCTGTTTCTTACCCTTTGTCACCCAAATCCATCACTTACCTTTCACCACCCATCACGTTTTTTCTTCTTCCTGTTCGACAGTGGCGGCGACGGTGTGATGGGCGATGATAATGGCAGAGTTGGAGTGGTGGTGAAGGGTTAGAGAAGATGATGTGTTTGGGGGTATAGTATTTTTTTTTGTGTGTGTGTGTTGTGTGTGGGTGGGGGGCAGGGGCATAATTTTGGCATTTTTGTTAATTTTTTCTTATTGCGGTAAACCCATGAATAAATGGGGTGCCTATATCCGCGCCCTAAAACAAATTAAAGGTAAATAACTCAACATTTATATATTATGAAATAACTCTTTGCATACTACATTATACGCCAAATTATAGTTTAACTCACATGACAATAGTTTCAAACTCTCCCATTTAGTTAGTCGTGGAACAATCATATCAGTCACTTTTATTACAAATCATTGAGTCCATCTCCTTGTTTAGTCTTTGTATCAAAGACAAAGTGAAGATCTTATAATAAACTTAGGTTTTTTCTAATTATCGGTATCCGTTGTACTTGTTTGTCAACATGTACACGAAAGTTTATCATTAGATTATGTCATAATTCAATCACATCAATCTATTTGAGTACAACTTAAGTACAAATGAATAATCTAGTTGTACTTTAGTCGACCTTTGTTGTACGTTTATTTCAGAATAATTTATATCAACATAATTATACAATTATTAAATAAACTTTTAAACAATAAAAATATAATACATGCAATATAAATTTGAAAAAAAAAATATAAGATCAACTAAATAAATAAAAAAAATTGTATTTAGATTATAAAATTAAAAAAGTCACAAAAATCACACACACACACACACACACAAATATAAATATATATATATATATATATATATATAATATACAATAAATCCTAAACTATTATAAAATTTGAATTAAAATATTATGAATTCTAAACAATTACTTAATAATAAATAAACAAAGAAATATTATAAAATAATAAAATAAATCATGAAAGAATATGAAATATGTTAAATATAGATAATAAATATATTTTATATACAAATAATTATCAAATAATTTAAAAAAATGATGAAGATAGTAATAGTTTAAATAATATAAAATAAATCTTATTTCATAATAATTTTATAGAATAAATTAAAAATAATTTAAATCCTGAATAATCATTTACAAAATTTCAAAAGTAACAAAACACACTTAAAATGCTATAAATAATAAAATAATCAGAAAAATATAAATTTAGTTAAATAAATATAACATATATATTTTAATTATAAATGGTTCTTAATAATTTCTAAAATGGACATTGAAAGAATAAAGTGGCGATGGTGATAAAGTAAATTAAATAAATATATAAAATTTAAATATCTTTTTAATCTATTCAAAGTTGATAATAAAACAATAACAAATATTAAGAAGTTATAAAATATAATAAAATAAATCTTAAAATATTTTAAAACAGAAAGTAATATACTTAATTAATATTATATTAAAAAAAATCATCTCCTAAATCTTGAAATAAAAAAATATAAATATTGTAAAAATATAAAACAAAATTGAAAAAAGAAATACCAAAATGAGGCATCATATTAGAATTTTAATCGAGAACCTTTGTTTTCTATTTTACTATAGTTATTTTTTAAAATCATCCCGATAATTGAGTCGAGATAGCCACTGAGTAATTAACCACTAAGTTATCGAGTCAGTTGATGAACCTGATAATAAATTAAAATTTATATATAGATTTCAGTTTATACAAAAGTAATTATATAATCAAGAGTAACAAATCATTTATGTGTGAATTTCTAATGTTAAATACTTAAGTCATAGTAATTGGTTACAAATTATCAATATACAAACTTTCAAAAATAATTATTTAGTTAAAAAATTTAAAATAATGTATTAATTTCTTTATATTATGCGATCATAATTATTTTTTTGTTCTGCCCACATATAATTTTGATTTCAAATTTTAATCAAATAATTGTATAAAGTTATTTACCTTTCACTTATGTTCATAATATAATTTATTAATTCTTTTTAGGAAAACGAAAGGAAAAAAAAGAAAAAAAATGTGTCATTATCAAGTCTGTGACACGTTAGGGTCAAAATTTGGGTTATCTGAGTTTTACTCGAGTTACATATAGAAAATTGAAAGATATGACACCATTAGGTTTGTCCTCGTATCACCTGTTTTGGTCAACAAATAAAATTATGAAAAAAAGACAAGTTCTTATTACCGATTATAATATTTTTTTCTTCGTTGCATCAATTCTCTAGTTGTATTCATACTATCTTTTTCTTTTAGTTAACAAAATTACTAAATATTTTTGTTATTCAAATTATAAATTTTATATTTTTGTTATTCATTTTTTCCCAATTTTGTTTATATTGTATTATATTTCTTGTAACTTTTGATTATTTTTTATTTTTATATTTAGTTAATAATCTTCAATAATTTATTGGTACTTTTTTTGTAGTTATGAATTCATATTTAATTTTATAATATTTGTAACTTTCTGTTTTTTTTTTTCTATTTTTTTTGTATATATTAAATAAATATTTATAATTATAATATTAGAAACTTTTTTGGGTTTTGAAGATTTATAAACTAATTATTTAGATTTATTTATATATTATATATTATATTTTTATATTTTATTTTTCAGATTTCTTATACACACACACACACAAACAATATTTTGTAGTTGCTATTATTTCTTTTTAATTTTATATTTTTATCTATTATTTAATAATTTTATAGAATCTAATTATGAATTTCTTTTGAGTTGATTTAACTTATTTTTGAATTTTCTCGTTAATTTTACTTGATTGTTGAATTTTCGATTTTGTTTCATATTTATGAAATAAATATTTATAGGTTAATTATAAGTTCTTATATTTTTATCTATATGATTTTATTAATATTTTCAATTTTATTTAAAGCATTTGAAAAATTATTTATGTTTTACTTTTGTTTTTTTGGGTTATTCAAATTATTAACTAATTATTTACATATATTTATATATTTATTTTAAATAATTTTTTATATATTATATTTTCTTTAAAAAAATTTATATTATTTTTATTTTTCTCAAATTTTATTTATTATTATACATAATTCTTCTATATATTTAATATTTTCTTTACATAAATCATAATCTCCAAAAGGATATTTACATAAAGAATTATATAAATAATAAATATGTGTACTACAAATAGTAAGTAAAATGAGCAGGAAAATTTTGAAAAATATTTTTAGAAATGCTAGCCTATATATATATATATATTATATATATATATATATATAGATAGATATAGATATAGAAGTGAATAATATCTACAGAAAATAATACTCCAAACGAATAAAAAGGACTTGTTCATCTAATATGTATTAAACAACGTATAGACTCCCAATTAAATATATATCTAATCTCACCTAAATAATTAGTATTTAATAAACTTGGAAGAAAGCCAAAAACAAAATAATACTATAAAGTAATAAAATACTTATTAAATGTAATACATATTAAATAACATATAGAATCTAAATTAAAATAATATTTAGAGAAAAACATACTAAAGGGAATAGAATCTTTACGTATCAAACAACATATTAGAACTACTAAATTTTTTTTTGGTTATATTTTATTACTTTAATAAAGTAGATATCGTAATCCTAATAAAATACTAACTTTACTTATCATGTTAGTTCTAGTAACAATAACAACATCAACAACAACGACAACAACAATAATAATAAAAGTTTTAACAAAATAAATATACTTCAAACTATACGAATAAAAACTAATAAAAAGCAAAAAAAAAAAAAAAAAAAGAAGAGCATTTTTAATACACGGAAAAATAAAAAAGAGTAAATAAAAAAAAAAGAACAATCACGATTAATTAATAAAATTAATACAAGCAAGAGAGAGAGAGAGAGAGAGAGAGAGAGAGTAATTTAATATTTCTTATTATAACTATTTTTTTAATAATTTGGTTGCTTATCTATCATCAAAGTCTACTATCTACCTAATTTAATATTTGTCTTTATCACAATAATCATAATAATAATATTATAATCAATATTCTTCTTTTATTATATTTATTATATAATCTGATTGCTTATGTGCCATTCAAGCCTAATATCTACATAAATTAATTTATTTTCTAAATAATTCGATTCTTATGTGTCATCGAAGCCTATATATATTATTATCACCTAGTGGCAAGGGAGTTTTGGTTTGACTTGTAATTTCTTTGGTGGTTCAGATACTTACTTGGTAAATCTTGGAGATTTGAAGACGTGCTAAAATATATAGGAGTTCCAATATCTATCTAATATAATATTTTTTTTATTATATTATGCCTAGCTTATTATTTTACCTTTATTATATTTTCTTAATTTAATATTCTTAATATATTTGTCTAATTTAATATTTTATTTTATTATTTTGATATATAATATAAAAAAGTCATATATAATTAGAAAATAAATTTAAATTGATTATATTAATAAAAAGACAAATTACTTATAAATACAAAAAAAAAAAAACAAAACGAAAATAATCCAAATAATGTGTTTATAGTAAAAATTTAAAATAATTTTATTCTTAGAATTTTAAATATAAAATATAAGTAAATTACGAATTATTTGCAATAATCTAAGTATGTAATCAAATATTATTAGCGAATTCAATGTACATATAAAAATATAAAATTATATAATAATAATTAATAAATATTGACTAGACGATGATACACACGGGTTGAGAACATGATATCTTTGAGATTTTAAAATATGTAACTAAAAATTATTAGCGAATTTAATATAAATATTAAAATATAAAGTATTGAACAATAATAATTAATTCATAGAATTTGGGTAACAGGTTGAGAATGTGACAACTTTTGAATTTTAAAAGTGTGTGTGTGTGTGTGTGTGTATATATATATATATATATATATATATATATATATATATATATATCACCCTTATATATTAATGCAAAATTCATCTAACTTATATGTCTGTTTCGAATGCTTCGTTTGACAAATAAAAAATTCTGGTGCTTCGTATGCTTATGGGTCATTCGAGCCTAATATTTACCTAATTTAATATTTTTTTTTTATTGTATCTTACCTAATTTAATTCTTTTATTATATTTTTCCTTATTCAATACTTTCATTTGATTCTCCTAATATAAAAATATAAATAAGTCATATATAATTAGTAAATAAGATCTAAAATATTTATTTTAATTAAAAAGACAAACTACATAATAAATAATTTTAATTACAAAATAAATTTTATCTTGAAAATAATTAAATAAGTTTTATTGATAATAGAATTTATAATAAATTTATTTTAGAAGTTTCAAATATTCTATATGGGTAAAATATAGGAAAAAATACGTAATTATAATATTTTCAAAACAAATTGCGTTTTTAGGTGGTTTCTCACATTCATTGTGCGATTTCATAATTTTTATTTTTTTTAATGAATTCGCATACTCAGTATGCGAATTTAATTTATATATATGTATAAAAAGATTTATTCAATTTTGCATACTGAGTATGCGAATTGTAATTAAAAAAATATTTTGAAATCGCATACTGAGTATGCGAATATAAATTACTCAGTATGCGAAATGTAATTTTTTTAGAAAAACGTATATTTATTTTGAAATCGCATGCTGAGTATGCGAAACTTAATTTTTATAATTTTTTCTAATAAAATTAGATTTCGCATATGTAATGTGTGTGTGTGAGAAAAACTTATTTAGTTAAGAATTAATATTGTGAGCCATCCTATATAATAGACGACATCCTATATAATAGACGACTTGACTGTTTTCTTCTCATCCTATATAATAGACGATATGTTTTTGTCTCTCATATCCTATATAATAGCGATATTTTTCTCTCTCATGTATTTAAGCCCCTATTATATACGATATGAGAGGAAAAAAAATCGCCTATGGATGAGAAGAAAACAGTCAAGTCACCTATTATATAGGATGTCTTACAATATTAATTTTTAACTAAATAAGTTTCTCTAACACACACACATATTACATCTGCGAAATCTAATTTTATTAATTTATTTATTTTTTATAAAGATTGATTTCAAAATAAATATATATTTTAAAAAAAATTACATTTTGCATACTGAGTATGCGAAATAGAATAAATATTATTTTTATATAAAAATTGATTCTCAAATCGGATTTCGCATACCGAGTATGCGAAACAGAATAAAAATTTATATAAAAATCGGAATTCGCATACTGAGTATGCGAATTCATTAAAAAATTATGAAATCGCACAATAAATGTGCGAAACCACCTAAATACACAACCCACACCCAACCCACCTAAAAACGCAATTTATTTTGAAAAATATTATAATTACGCATTTTTGCCTAAAATATGAGTTATTTACAATAATTTAAGTATGTAACTAAATATTAGTAATGTATTCAATCTAAACATAAAAATATTAAATTATATACTAATAATTAATAAACATTGATTAGACACCAGTACAATGCGACACGGGTTGAGAGTTAACATCTTTTGAATATCTCAAAATATGTAACTAATAATTATTAACGAATTTATTCTAAATATTAATATATAAAATAATTTAATAATAATAATTAATAAAATGGATATTAAATATGGGTTTAGAATGTGACGCCTTTTGAATTTTTATAATGTAACTAAAATTATTAAGAAATTTAATTTAAATATCAAATATAAAATCATTTAATATTTATAATAATTAATAAATAGATTAGACATGTAAAAGACACGGGTTGAAAATATATTATTTTATTATTTTATTTTAGAATTGAAATTCAGTAATTATCACAAATAATTTTTATATCTATCTTTCGATAAGTTCCGTGTAATACACGGGTGTTAAACAAGTATATATTAATGCAAAATCCTTCTAATCTATGTATTTGCTTCGTATGCTTCGTTTGGATAATAATAATAAAAAACGATATTTTTGATTGCTTATGTGTTATCCGAGCCTAATATATACATAATTTAATAATCTTATTTTATTGTATCATGCCTAATTAAATATTTTATTTTTATTATATTTAGCATAACTTAATATAATTAGTAGACAAAATTATAAATAAATCATATAAAATTAGTAGAAAAAAATTTAAATTAATTATTTTAATTAAAAGACAAAATACATATGAAATAAATATAATTACAAAAAAAAAGCTTATTTATGAAAATAATTAAATAAATCTTATTTATATTAAAAGTTGAAATAATTTAATTTTGAAATTTTAAATAATATGTGTAGGTAAATTATGATATATTTACAATAATTAGAATATGTAACTAAATACTAGTAATGAATTCAATCTAAATATATAAAAATAAAATTATATAATAATAATTAATTGATATTTATAGACAATGACATAATGCGATAATGCTTGAGAGTATGACACCTTTTGAAATTCTTAAAGTATGTAACTATAATTATTAACAAACATAAAAATTTATAATTTTCACAAATATTTTTTATATTTACTTTTTTATAAATCCCGTTTAATATACGGGTGTTAACTAGTATATATATATATATATATATATATATATATATATATATATATATATATATATATATATATATATATATATATATATATATAGTTATTAACGTATTTAATCTAAAATATTAAAATATAAAATTATTTAAATAGAAAAAATTAATACTTAATAAATATTGATTAAATAACGGTATAAGGCTAGAGTTGTGTATATATGGTCTATTTTAATTAATTAGTTATTTTTTTTAATAAATCTTATGTAATACAAGATAGTTAATAGAATACTAAAAAAAAATGAAAGTCTTATCAAACGTACGAACCACATATACGCGGACTTATCATTCTAATATTCTATATCATTTCCCTAGAAAAAAGAAAAAAACAGGTGCATAAAGAGGGAAGGAGAAACTCCAACAAAATGAAATTCTTACTTTTGACTGGATCGAGGAAATTAAAGAATTTCCTACCATGTAATATTGAGCGAATTTCTTATATTCTGCTATGTAACACGTAAGTAATTTGAGAAAATTTCTGGTAGCGAAATTAATTAATTTATGATTAGCTTCTGATTTTTCAGTAGCGAAATTTCGTAGCAAGTTTTTAAAACTCTTTTTTGAAGCGTACAAATCACATCCTAAGAATAAGATGTTTCGAGTCTTTGGGGAAAAAGAGTGTATTGGGAGGATAGTCTTGCCCTAATATCACGTAAGTCTACATGTCATGATCTTGTAGAAAAGCTTTTGCATCGGTCTTAAAATGATGTTGATATGTTATGATTTTTATAGACTTTTATGTACATGTTATGAAGAAGTTGATTTGTTAATTAATTAATAAACTATTGTGCGTGAAAGATGTAATATGGGAACCCAATAAAAACTGGTCAATATCCTCCCTTTTGATATCTATTTAACATTATTTATTGGGGTAATTGCTAAATAGAAAAAAATATTTTTATCAAATATTCTAATTAATTATACAAAATGTCAAATAATTTAACTATTAAAAATTATAATTACAAAATTATTCCTATTAAAAATAATATCAATAACCAAGACACCACCATCACTACTCCATTTCACTTCAAGCCGGCCACCCCCGCCAGCCCACCTGCCTCTGCCGAAGATTCTTCCGGCGACCACCGCCGATAAATTTTTCGGCGAGTTTGTTTTTTGCCCAACAAACATAAAGTAAGAAATCTCAATATAAAGTAAGAAATTCTTAATAAGAAATTTTCTTACTTTTCCATACATAAAGTATGGAATTTTCATAAGTAGGAGTTTTTCTTACTTTTAAATATAAATTAAGAATGTCTTTTTTTAGGAAATAAAGTAAGAAATTCCACTATAAAATAAGATTTTTTTCTTACTTTTTCGAGTATAAAATAACAAATTTTCATACTTTATAGGATATAAAGTAAAAAACTTTATTAGCTTTTCGAACATAAAGTTCGAAAATTCACTATACAGTAATATATAATTGTGTTAAATAACAAATACATAATAATTTGCTATTAAGTAAGAATTTTTTTATTATTATTTTTTTGGGCAAATAAAGTGTATACTAAATTAGAAATATACAACAATATTTGCACACCAAACAAGAAACTTTTGCAATCAAGTAAAATACTTTTTGTCATCAAATATAAATTTTTGGACATTAAATAAGAAATCTGTGTACATATAGTAAGAAATATTTCCGGTGACTGGAAATATTTTTGGACATTATTAAGTAAGAAATGTTTGGACATATACTAAGAAATACATTAAGTAAAAATATTAGACATAATAAGAAATTCATACATATAGTAAGAAATTCGGATATATAGTAAAAAATTGTTAGGGTTGAAAAAAAAATTACACCGACTCCATGGACATATAGTAAGAAATTCAAACATACAATAAGAAATTTTTTGTGCGAAAAAAAAAAAACCATGTTGAAAAAAAATTCCGCCAACCGGAAAATATCTTCCGATGGTCGAAAAAAAA